>JAWNNP010003819.1:0-62615 GCA_035044805.1 Leucophenga maculata | reverse complement strand
TACATCATACATCATACATCATACATCATACATCATACATCATACATCATACATCATGCATTATGCATCATGCATCATACATCATACATTATACTATTATATATTATACATCATAATTATATATTATAGATTATATATTATATATTATAGATTATAGATTATAGATTATACATTATAGATTATATATTATAGATTATAATATTATAGATTATAGATTATGCATTATAGATTATAGATTATAGATTATAGATTATAGTATTATAGATTATACATATTATAGATTATAGATTATAGATTATAGATTATAGATTAGATATTATACATTATATCATCATAGATTATAGATTATATATTATACATTATATCATTATAGATTATATATTATACATTATATATTATACATTATACATCTTATATATTATACATTATAGATTATAGATTATAGATTATAGATTATAATATTATAGATCATACATTATAGATTATGCATTATATATTATGTATTATAGAATTATAATATTATATATTATAGATTAATAGTATTATATATTATAATTATAGATTATACATTATAAATTATATATTATACATTATACATCATACATTATATATCATACATTATACATCATACATCATACATTATACATTATAGATTATACATTATACATCATACATCATACATCATACATTATACATCATACATCATACATTATACATTATGTATTATGCATTATGCATCATACATTATACATCATATATTATACATCATACATTATACATCATACATCATACATCATACATCATACATCATACATCATACATCATACATCATACATCATACATCATACATCATACATCATACATCATACATCATACATCATACATCATACATCATACATCATACATCATACATCATACATCATACATCATACATCATACATCATACATCATACATCATACATCATACATCATACATCATACATCATACATCATACATCATACATCATACATCATACATCATACATCATACATCATACATCATACATCATACATCATACATCATACATCATACATCATACATCATACATCATACATCATACATCATACAACATACGTACATCAAACATCATATCATATCATATCATATATCATGTCCTATAACATATCATCTATACTAATATTATAAAGAGAAAGGTAATCTCAAAAGCTACTTGACCGATTTCCAAAAAAAATGTCCCCACAAGAATGCTCCACATTATCCCTGAGCAACATAGGCTAAATGTGTATAAAACCGGATGGGGCGGTGTCCCACCCCCCATATAAGCTTACTTACTTACTTATGTGGCCCTCAACCGCTAGCTCGCTAGCCTTCATAATCTTGTGCGCGCTGGCGCCAGTCGTTTTGAATGCCACGTACGGAGAGATCTCTCCATACCTGGTCATTCCATCGAGTGCCCGGTCGTCCTTTATGTCGGCGTCCACCAATCAAGTTTGGGCCCCCCATGTAAACCATGCGTGCTGGAGCTCTCTCATCCATTCGAATGAGGTGCCCAGTCCAGTGCAGCCGCTTAATTTTTATGCGCTGGACCAGCTGCTGTGGGCCAGATTCCGTAGTTACATACACACATACATACAGACTTATAGTGTTGTCACTTATGGTGTTGCCACCATGAGTGGCAACACTGTAAGTGGCAACACTGTAAGTGGCAACACCATAAGTGGCAACACTCTAAGTGGCAACACCATAAGTCTGTATGTAGTGTGTATGTAACTAGGGAATCTGGCGCACATATTTCATTTAGAGTCATTTAGAGACTTTTAGTGTTGCCACTTTTAGTGCTGCCACTTATAGTGTTGACACTTAGAGTGTTGCCACTTATAGTGGCAACACTCATGAGTGGCAACACCATATAGTGTTGCCACTATATGGTGTTGCCACACTCTAATGTGGCAACACTGTAGAGTGTGGCAACACCTTATGGTGTTGCAACACTCTATGGTGTTGCCACACCATATAGTGTTGCAACACCTCATGGTGTTGCAACACCTTAGAGTGTTGCCACTTTTAGTGTTGCCACTCATGGTGTTGCCACTCATGAGTGTTGCCACTCATGGTGTTGCCACTTTTAGTGCCACTCATGGTGTTGCCACTTATGGTGTTGCCACTTTTAGTGCAACTAATGGTTTTGCCACTCATGGTGTTGCCACTTAGAGTGTTGCCACTTAGAGTGTTGTCACTTAGAGTGTTGCCACTTATGGTGTTGCCACTTATGGTGTGGCAACACCATATTAGCCAGCTGGATGGCTAGCTAGCTGGCTAGCTAGCTGCCTAGCTGCTATTGGACAGCTGGCTGAATGGCTAGCTAGTTACGTAGCTGCTATTGGGCAGCCGGCTAGCTAGCTAGCTAGATAGCTAGCTGCTATTTGGCAGCCGGCTAGATAGCTAGCTGCTATTGGAGCGGCTATTAGAGCAGTAAGTGTGATCAAAAGTAAGCTAAATAATTCCCTTCATAGGTCCAGAGTCCAGGTTCTGAGGACCCGGACCAGGTACAATAAGAATCCTAGAAAAAGAATAAAGTCTGGGACTTTTTCTGGGGGAAACTTGCAACGAATTCAAGAAAAACGAGCTCAGAGCGGTTTAAGGTTTTCTGACACTTATGATGAGAGGACTTGTAGATTCTGTTTCGAAGACGACAAAACGCCATAATAATAAAATACAAAATAAGGAAGAAACTGAGCCAAATATTGTATTTAACTTCGAGCTTAGCGATGCACTAATCACAGCTATTAATTGTGCTAAATAAAAAATAAAATAAACTAATGTGCTTCACCTATATCAGCAGCACACTGTTGAAGTGAAACTGCTGAAAAAATGGAATCAAGTTTCAAAATAGTCACCAGAGATGTGTTCAATAATATTATTGATTAGGTCATGTACCGAAGTTACAGAAGCCTGTTGGTTTTGTGCAAATGTATGTAACAGATAGAAATAATGGTCGAAGAACCCCCAAAGTTTTGCCCATTATGGTCAGAAGTGTTTGAGGAGTCGATATAGCCATGTCCATCTGTCCGTCTATCCGTCCGTATGAACAAAAGGATCTCGGAAACGGTAATAGATAGAATCTTAGTGCTTTTTGCATTCGGCTAGGACTTTACCGGAATTTTACAAGTTTATTTTCAAATTTTGCTCCTCGCCTATTCCTCATAAAATCTCCATCAAGGTTAAAAATTTCTTCAGCACAAAAAAGTATAGAGATAACGTCTCTCTAAGCCAAAATCCAAAAACTTCATCAAAATCGGATAATAAATGTTGATTTTATAAGCAATTGAATTTGAATGAGCTATGCAAGTTCCATCCTCCCTTTTCTTTGCATACATAAAAAAATGTTTTATAAGGCAGTGAGAAGTGAGAGGAGCAAAATATTATTTACTATATACCCTTAAACCTCATCTCTCTCAAGCACTCATTATCTATGCTTCCGACTCAAAAGCCATTGCTTTCACCTCTTGAATTCCGTTTTACCATTGTTATTTCAGTAGCACAAACGAAACGAAAGAGCGTTTCAGCAATTTATTGATTAGCCATATACCTTTCTCTCTCAAGCACTCATTTTCTATTCTTCAGACTCAAAAGCCAATGTTGTTTTTCTCTTGATTTCCGTTTCACTTTGCACGCTATTGAAGTAGAAAATGAATTATACTCACATACATTCTCTCCCTACTCTTTAAATGATTTTACGCTTGCTACGACCCTTGCCCCTTCTCTTCCATTTCACTTAACTTTTCTCTCACGCGATATCATTTTTTTTTGTATTCAAAACGTTCCAATTTAGGTTACACTTAAAAAATTCTCTAGATCCAAAAAGGAATAAAAACCAATATATCCCATATAACGAAAAACCAATCTAGACAAGACAAAATATTCTATTCGCGGTTGGTTCACGTAATATGTTTGGCGTATTGAAATAACCAAGTAGTGGAAATAGTTAGAAACTCAATCTTACTTGTGTGGTCAAGCAGAAAGGGTTTTGGATTCAATGGACGCCAGAGTCTATCTGTGCTCTAGAGTATCAGTCAGACATAAATGGCATTTTACACTTCACTTCACTTAACATTAACACTTAACACTTCATTTATGGTACAAGCTCTTCAGAGAAAGCCATGAAGATGTCAACATGTGTAAGCAAATTTTGTCGAACATTGCTGAATTCTGACCAAATATCCATCTCAGGAGCATTGCTCAGAAGTTGTTGAATGACGTAAGTGAAGCTTCAGATTTCCTTCATATCTGGCGATGCAACATGAATATGTAGTATTGAAGTTGAAACCAAAGCTCAATCATCGAAATTAAAGCGACTAGAAGTGTCAACACCGCCAAGTTCGATCAAATCTTCAGGTTTCGCTTAGTGTTTTTTTCGATTATAATAGCTTGTTGCATCGTGTGTTCTTATCAGAAGATCTTACGGTCAATAACAAATATTACCTTGAAGATATGCGTCGTTTGCATGAAGCAATATGAAGAAAACCATGAAAGGATTTGCTAGTCAAAATACAAAACTATACCAAAAAATGGAAATTGTAAATGATTCGAGGGAGAATACTTTGAAAAGTGACAAACTAGATTAAGTTGCATGAAAACAAAAGTATTTTTCGAGGCAAATAAAATGTTAACTTTTTTTAAAAAACAATTATTTAAAAAAAAATTTAAATGATGACGTATTTCTTCTCAAAAGTTTTAATCAGGTCGCAATAAATCGTTCTGGATGGAGTATCCTCAAGTACCTGCTGGTGTCACAATGTCAAAAAAAAGTTCTTCTCAAACTAAAAGCTTTGTTTTTCAGAATTCTGCACTTCTCTGGTATGTAAGCAATTGTTTGAGGGTGACTGCCATCCGTAACATCGACCATCGTACGCATACAACGCATAATAAGATCGGTCTTACAACTGCTGTATATAGCCAGAGAACGATGTATGATAAAACCTCCGCTTCTTGCGAGTAGCTCTTGCAGAGGAAAAAAATTGCTTTGTTGGTTTTTAAACTTTCCAGTACTTATCCAGAACTACCAGAAGATTTATGTAAGATTTATAACTTTGAAATTCCTAGTAAAATTGAGTCTTTGTTGCCAACCCTGAGAGTGTGGTCAGTCGGAAGTGCATTAGCTTTCAAAGCTATTACGGATATTTTCCTTTTTTAAACATCCTAAGACGAATAAACATAATTAGGGAGTCTACCAATACCTACATCTATTAAGCATTGATAATAGTTTTGGATAGAAAGTTATTGAAGGCAATCTCAATGTTAAAAAAAAACCGAAATAGTGTACTCCTATGTTTTTAACGATTTTTCGATAAATGTCACAAGAAACTGAATACCAATTTTCGCGGACTTGCCCTTGCCAAATAGAAGCAACGAGGGGTCGATACTTTTCATTAAATCTTTCCAAAGTTTTCATATTATCAAAATAAACTTAGCTTTTCGAGTTTTCATGAGAGACTTTATTTACTTTAGATACGAATACTGAACTTTACTTGTCTTGTGTATTGGAGCTAAACCAGAAATATACCATCCAAACACGGGTATACGGCGGAATGTATCAATCGTCCATCTAATTCGTTCTACGCTTGCTATAGTAGAAGCTTGATGAGGGACAGTACTCTACTCTTAGAGGGTTGCTTCACAAGAGTTGGCGCAGACTTCATTGTAATGCGTTCGGAATCCAATCCAGCGTGGTGTTTTGGACTGATCTTGACTTAAACGCATCATAGAAATTATCTCATGAGGTGCGCTTTGGTTTCTATGTAGATTTTTTTATATGTAATTGTGTTTGACTTGGTAGGAGAACTTTCAAAGTTTTCAAGACTTAGGACTACCAAGTGGGCTTAGTTTCGTCCTTAGTTTCCAGCTAGGACATGCTTATTGCTTAATGCAGCGAATTTTTATTTGCATTCGTAACTAGATCTACTGCCCTCGAATATATATTAACTTCCGCAAGTAAATTGTATTCTTGGGTTTGTAGCAAACGTCTGATAAGTGGAACTAAATATATCGTTGAACTGAGAACGAATGATCATCTAGCAACTTCCAAGATGTTATTCAATTAGTTAAGGTATCTGATATGAGAGCAAAAACTAAAACAAGTCGAACAGACATTGCTAAATCGATTCATCTCATCTTATTAACGACCTAACCAAGCTCATGTTAGTTTAAAATTTACAGAATCGACGATGCTTCTTTTCAAAACCATTTCACATAATGCTTGAATGGTCTAAAAACTTTTTATTTCTATATAAATTCGCAGAGATTTCCAATTAAATTTTTAATACGATTTGAATTATTTGCAGCGAAACTAGTTGCATAAAATGTTTATTTTATTATTAAACAAAAGTTTTATTAAAAATTAAATACACGTTTCTATCTAAAAGTATGTTTTGTGAAGCAATTAAAATGAGCATAGCACAAGGCGAGCGCCACGGGCATGCAGGAATACTCAGTAACATTAGCAACAACAACAACAAGACAGAGTACTAGAAATAAGCAGAACAATAATGACGAAACAATTGCTGCAACGGAACACTAACCAGGCCAACGAACAAAAACGAAACGTGGTCAGAAAGTTGAAACCAACTAATTATGTTAAAAGCTTTCGGTGAACCGCGTTGAAAATTAGTGAAGTGTACGAAAAATATAACAAATCCTGCTACTTCAACTCTACACGAACTCCGAACTCGGTGCGCGACATTGCAGAATGCGCTCCATTCAGGCTAGGGTTCCGTCCATCCTAGCCGACAAAGAAGACAAAGAGCATATTTTAATATGCTAAATTAAATAAAAACACGCGAAATTTCGAGGGTGTGTACACTACTGACAGCGCCAAAAGTCGCGATAGTGTCACGCTTGAGCATGCAGTACGGGGTCTGTGTGGAATGTTGGTACTGTCAGCTATTTTGAGCTGGCTGAACTCTGTTGACTGCTGTCGACGACAGACGACAGCAATGTGGCAGCAATTTTTGCGGCAATTTATTTTTCAGTTGGCTAAAAAGTATTTTAATAAATTTATTTAAACATTGCGCATCAAATTAAAGTTAAACTATTGAAAATATATGTCAGCTCGAGTGCAGGGAGTTGAAAAAAAAACGATGATAATTGTCTGTGCTCACGCGCTGGATCTCCAAAAGAAATAAAATGCTTAGATGCTCGTATTTTCAAACAATATTAAAACTTTGCACCGATATTGTTTATAAATTTTGGTACACATCCAGCAGTTTGAAGTGCTACGTCTTTTTTTTTTTTGTAAGTCACAACGGCAAGAAATGTGCCAAAAACTATGCGCTTTATGCGTTCTAACGATTTATTTCTAAACGAAAATGTAAATCAATACAAATAGGATTGCTCGCTCTTAGATTGCCGCTTCGAGCAAATTTTTTGCGTATGCTGCCCGTTTGTCTGCGCACTGGAATGTTGGTGTATCAATTGCTGCGATTTGCAAAATCCAACGAAACAACTAACAGACAAATATTTCACGCAGATAGAGCTGTAGACAATATATGTAGTTGCCAATAGAACTGTTTGGTATGGAGATTTGTCTGTTAGTACACTGAAGTATGTAGTTGTATCACCATGGGGTTTTATATGCATACTTGAACTGCAGCAGTACAAGTTGAAATGGTTGACACAACAATTCAATTTTGTAAAAATTTCCGAGCGTTGCGGAATTCAGTCATAAGGGATTTTGTTTATGACAACATTTAAATGACAATACAACGTTTGAATGAACTACATATGAGTACAAATAAAGAAATATTAGCTGTCGTCAGAATAAAGCGCAAGTGGTACTTGCTCTTTATAGAATCTGCTCAAATTTATCTAAAAATTCAAACACTCTTCACAGGTGACGAATGCAGATTTCTTTTTGTTTTTTTGTGGATGCGAAATGTCGAAAATATTCTTCCTTAATACATTATCTAACAATAAAACGTGGTCATACTTGATAGAATAGCTATATAGCTATTAGTTGTACAACTGTTCCGACTGGCCGATCTTACAAAAGGTCATACAACATGCCCACACGCGATACAGTTAGCTTTTCATATTGAGAGTATTTGTTAAAACCTGAACGAAGTTTCTCCTGTTGGAGTTCTAGTATCTATGAATATTTAGAATCACTTTTAATGAAACCGGGTATGTGAATTAGCTCGTATATTTCAAAGAATTAATTATTTATTGCGAAGGAAATATTACATATTTACTCCGGACAAGCTGGATGAGATCCCGCCACCCGCCGGACAAGACAGCGTAGAATAGAGCGGTATGGTTCGATGCCAGACTTGTCAACACAGGCATTCGCTCTGGAAAGCAACACGCGCCATTAAAACGAGGTGCGTGAGAAAAGCGGCACTGGGAAATGTCAACGGTATATGTTTTCGGACCGATCTGGAACAGGCGGAGGTGTTCGCTGAACACCTAGCCGAGCGCTTCAAAACGTATGAGTGCCTTTCCCATCCGCTCCAAATGGATCGACCCGGTAATATAGCTAAGGTAATTGGCCGCTAGAGCTTAAACAGAGCTCCAGGTCTCTGCACAGTGTCCTAACTGCATATTTACCTCATCCCTTCGATCACGAAGGTGTTTGAGAGACTAATTGCGGTTCAGATTATCAGGATCATGGAATCTCAGGAAATTCTTCGTGACCACCTGTTCGGGTTCTGACTGCATCGCGTCGTTGATCAAATACTGCATGCGTTCGCACTATTCTTGAATATCAAAGAAGCGTTTGACTGGGAATGGCACATAGGCCTACTTACAAAAATAAAGCAGAAGAAGCCTGCGTCATTCTTTAGTCTAGTGCGGTCGTACCTTGAAAGGAAAGCAGTTTGAGGTCATTTGCTTTCATTTTGCAATTTCTGCGAAGTATAATGTGGAATCAGGTGTGTCACAACGGAACTGCTTGTACGCGGCTGACATGCCGCAGCCAGTCAAAAGCCTGGTCATCGATACAGAAAGAATAATGTTGGCTACATTCGCGGATGATGTCTGTATGACGTAAAGATCATCCTGCGAATACGATGCAGCCGACGGCATCAAAATTTTCCCGCAATAGGCGAGGCACTGGAACATTAGTAAAGGCAGTCTGCTTTACACTAAGTCACAACATGCCGCCGGCAGTATTCGTCGAAGATGAGCCCGCCCAGTGGACTGATAATTTGGATTCAATGACCCAAAATTATGCAGAAAAATGTGCTCTAGCCTAGAATTTTGTAGAATTATTACTGATTATTAAATTTCTATAATTATTTTCTTATAATACTTATTATTAATAGTATCCAATGGCTTTTAAAAATGGAGGGAGAAGAGCCCATATAATATATTATTAGACGCCACGAAAGTGGTATCAAGGATGGGTTATAAATTATTATATAATTTTTTATGAAAAACTCAAGTTCATCTTCTCCATCAGGAATAGAAGGACAAATTAAAATGATCGGCATTTTTTTTTTTAAATTAGACGAGGACAAGTGAGTATGAATCGACCGAGGTATTAAAAGTAAATGGTGTATTTTGTTATTTATCACAAATTTTTTTTTTTTATATAAAGGAGGATTTCGTAATGCTCTAAATGCCCGTGGTATGTGCGCGGCTCCACCCTTCATCGTGACCTCAACATACATACAGTAGAAGAGCAAATAGGAAGACATACCAGCAGATACAATGATAGGCTGCTAGGACACAGCAGTACGCTCGCGAGAGACTTACTCCCCAACAGACCTCTAAGTCGATTAAAGAGAAAGGGGTTTGCCAAGACAGTTGGTGAACCGTGAGAAACCCCCTGCACAACACAACTAATATGTATATATGTGTATATAAATAGAAATAATAGTTTTAATACTAATTAGTACATAATCAGTCCTCATGCTCAGAGCATAAGGTTTGGCTTTTCTTATTTATTTAATTGAGATTGTTAAGAAACTATTTCGTTTTGTACCGCTTCAACTCTAATTAAAATTAAAATTTAAAAAAAAAAAAAAAAAAAAAAATAAAGGAGGAGAACAATGAAGTCATACTGTGATTAAATATAATGTGTGCAGGGTATAGAATACTCGAGTACTTAATCTCTTTCGTATCTTTTTAATCTTCTCAATAATCAAAGCAAAAAAAGAGCAGATTGCATTCATTTGGAGTCACAGTAGGTTTCGCAGTTTCGTCAAGCTATAAAGACGGTTCATACTTTTTTGATGAAACCATTTGCAATCGTTCGAGATTCCCAAATCCATATATATTACCTTTGTGATATATGCAACTTAGCAAATAGCTGGGGCAACACCCCATAGGATCTTTCAGCACAGGGAATCTTTATCATATTAAATGCTAGATACCCCACGTATATTCCAGCCAGTTGCAAAGCTTTCCCGACTTATGTATATGCAGTTCTCCAGACAACCTTACCGAGCCGATTGTTCACAACATCCTTTCGACAAACCAATTGCCAACATTTTGTGAGCAAAATTCAAAAGTAGCAATAAAGACCAACTACCTTTCTCATTTCATCCAAATCAATTGGCAACTTTTTTGACGCAAACCTAATGCTGACTCCATTATGCGACAGGTTTTTAATACTAGCACCAGGCTCACACTTGACGATATCGATTACATGGTAACATCCGCATAACCGCTTGTCTGACTGTACAAATCAATCACCAAGAACTTTAAGACAGAAATAGGGATTACAAGTTTAGATATTTCTTCTGTTCTCCACTCAATTATATAGTATTTCTACCTTTCTTTTCTGAGTATTTTATTAAAAAAAAAACTGGGTTCTTGGGTAGCTAAAAATGAGTAGCTTGGAGTATCTTATTTCAATTATAATATCGAACCACGAGAGGGAGTAGCTTCTATAACAATCCATTCGCCTTTCTAACAAAATCATTTGTTGTAATTCCGTTTCCGCAATAAAATACCACACACGAATCCAGATAGGAATACGTCCCATACAAATAAAAAGAGTCGAGGCTATCTGAAAGTCGAGCACACGCAATGGCAGCGTTCTGTCTTTTAATATATACATATACAGAGAGAATAATTTTAATAAGTTTTCATTAAAGAATTTTCCTTCGTTTGCTTATTCCAGTTTCATTTTTATGAATTTGATTTTTGCTCTTATTGCATTTTTTAATAAATGTGCAACGGAGCGTATGCGTAATGCATATTAAGCCAGTCACCTCTTTGTGCGCGCGTCTTAGCTGCCTACTGACTCTACGATTACTGGGAAAGCGTCTGTGGCAGTGGATAACTCGAAGAAAATAATAAGAAAATGAAATTGAAAGTGCAGAGCATAACCTTCGACATCGCAGCAAATGAGAAGAACTAAGCAAAACATGGATAAAGGACGAACAAGCAGAAGGAAGCAGTCGAGCATAATAGGTGACACTTTAGTTGCAATTTTCTTGACACACACAGCAGATACACCCATACATTCAAAAATAAATATAAAACTGATATAGTAGACTACAAAAAGGCTGACTGATAGACAGACAGACAGACAAAGTATTTAATCGAGTGTGTTCTTAGAGGTAAATTTTGTTTTTGCTGTCGCCATTGTTGTCCTTATGGTTGTCTTTAGTGTTGCTGTTGTAGTCCTGTCTGTGCATTCAAACGGAAGCTTTTTGAAAAAGAAAAAAAAAGACAAGCAGCCGCAACAACAATCTCTTGTGATGACTACGACGAGCAATAAACACTTTTTGTTGCTTTTTAGCATTTTCTTAAAGAAATGTTAAGCAATGAAAGAGATAGCACTACAAATGTAGTTGATATAGAAAAGGAGTGAAACAGCAACATGTTTGCAAATGGCCGAGTTTGTGGATACTCTCTCAAAACATTGTAGACACCGCAAAAGAACCTGCAACTTAACTTATTTAACAAAAGTCTATAATAGATAAAACTAAACCAGTTTGAAAGTTGTAAGCAAATAAGAATGCTTTGAGCGCTCTTGCATTGCACATTGCATTCCACAGAAATCATTTACATAAAATTCATTCAAGCAGATGCAGCAAATAAAGCAGCAGCAGCAGCAGCACTGTGCGACCTCAACAATTATGCATTCATTTGGCTTTAAGCAGCAGAAAATTTTTGAAATTAAATCCAAAAGCAGTAAATGCCACTAGCACTTGGCCTTAACCAACACCGCTAGACACAACACTGCCAACATTATATACCTGTACAAAGTTGAAATAGAACCTCTGGGCATGGCATATAGTGCGTAAGAATCTGTGTTAGATAAGTCTCGAGGCGTATATGAAAACTTAAAAAAGACAGAAAGAAAATAGAAAAACTAATATGCACACACAAGTAGCCCCGAGCTGGTTTAACTCAAGTTGACAAGAGCAACATTCACTCGACGGCTGCTGCTGCTGCTGTTAATGCAACCGTCTCTGCCTTGCATTTCCCCCGCAGCCCACATACGCTTAACCAACTAACCAACCAACCAACCAACGAACCAACCAATGCCTTGTTGACAAAGTGACCTTTGTGAGCGGCAAATGCACCGCTGCTGCTACCACCTGACACAGGTCGACTGACTGTCGTTTGCTAGGTCGACGCCACTCATACGGCGGTCGCCATCTTGTGAGTCAGTACGGTCGGTCGGGTGTCGTAAAAATTTGTACGCTCGCATGCGAATGACACTCTACACATATGTATGTACAGAAGCAGCACCTAATGCATTACTTCATACTGTATGTATATATCCTGCTGCAAGTTATACATAGTTAACTGCTGGCTGCCTGGCTGGCATGGTCGAGGACGTTGGCTATGTTGGCCGACCCGACTCGACTCGACTCGACGATGTGTATGCGGCTCAAGAGTGCGATGCAATGCGATGCGATACGATGAGATCTTGTGTTGCATGTCACCTTTAAATAATGTCTCTTGACGCCTTTCAACACAAATCGCATGTGAAAAGTGCTTCACACATGAAGTGTTGGAATTTTAGTACGTTTTTGGATTATGATCGTAAGGCAAACATACAGAGTACAGTGTACAGAGACGTATATATGTATATGTTTTGTAGTTGTATCTACGTTGCTCAGGTAGACCTTCAATGCCATAGCTCACATTCTGCTACCTTAGCAGCACAGTTTTGCTGCAGTTATTTCTGTTATTTCTGTCTGTGTTTCTCTATTTTAGACTACATCGTATAATATTTGAGCTGCATTTGCCACTGTACACTGTTGAGTTGAGTTTATGTTTGCTGTTGGCTTTATACCCTTCAAACATAGTCGCAAGAATGTATAATTTGTTTGTTAGAGAGTCTGTAACGTATTGTAGAAATCTGACTGCAACCAACCCAATTGCAAATCAACGAACTACTGGTGTAAGCAAACATCAAATGAATATTATGACATGCTAATGAATGAATGAGTTAGCTTCAGCATATCTTCATGGCGACCTATAACTCATAATTATTTCTTTATATTAGGTTTTTATGATGGAGAGTCCAATTCGCTTGATCAATTACAATACAAAATGTCCCACTATATCACCATATTTCATACCTTTAGCACATACATATATCGAAGTACAACAGCGGCTTGATTATGATTACAATGAGAATTGTTGGCGATTTATTTGGAATTGTTTTGCAGAAAATTTTTAGCGAAATATTTTGCAGAATCTTTCTACTGTTCATAGCTTTACTGTCCTATAACCACCCACCCCCCACTCACCCCACCTTCCAATTACATATCATTCTAACTGACCTTCCAAAATTTCTATTAGATTTATTCGAAGTTCGAAGTCTAATCTTTAAGACACAAAACCCCCCCAAAATCCATATATGAGGAAATTTTGTGCAAATGTATGAAACAGGTAGAAATAAAGGTTTCAGATTCGGTTTCAGCGAACCCAAAAATATAAAGTAGTCATAGTAAGACTTACAAATCTGCATTTTTTTCTTGATTTTAAAATTGTGACAAAAAGCTGAGGTGATTGGATTAAGTATTCGAATTCAGCGAGGTATTATAAACATGGTCTGATATCTGGATGAGCAAGTGCTGTGTTCTAACTTAAAATAAGAAGAAGCCAAAAAATGTTTATTAGCAAAAAATCAGAGAACTCATTGAATAGTACATATCTAAAAAGAATGACAGAGAATTTCTAAACTTGAAGGCTCTATCTTTTACAGTCTCCAAGTCTCCAACCAGACAGACGGACATCTCTATCGGCTCGATTTCTTATAGGGGCTACCATTTAAATGGTCCAATTTGGTGCTTTTTTTTATTATTTTATTAAAATTGATATTAAATACAGCAATATGACGCTTCGTACAAAAAATCAAGAAGGCTGGAGCAGATTTGTATGGGAGCTTCCCTATCTGGTGGTCCGATCTGAACATATATAGAATATTTTGTGAGGATTTAAGTACAGTAGACCAAATTTGATGCTTCATCGATAAAAACTTTTCATACGAAAACTCAGATTGAAAAGTTAAAGGTTTGAGCACGTTCAGTAAACACAAGTGATCTGAAGAAGGCATAGGAGTATATACAAACTTAAATTCTCTATTTTTTATATTCTCAAATTTTAAACAGATTTTGATTTTCATACAGACAGCCAGACAGACGGATAGATGGATATGTTCGTATCTACTTGAGTTTTGATGCTGCTCAGAAATTTAAAAGCTTTATGGGATCTTAATATTTTACATATTAACTTATTATGTATCCTACATCCATAGGGTATATTTAAATGATTGAATTTATTAATCTGCTAAGCTTTGTGACTTCAAATTTTTTAAGCTGTAGTTGAAAATGATTGATTTACAGGTTTATAAAATTAAATTAGACAAAAAAGTGGAACAAAATATGCTACTTCTTCTTGGATTATTATTAAAAACGTAATACTTTAGGAGTAATGAAACAGGATTATTATTAACATATATCATGAATATATTATTTTTTATAAATTTTTCATTTAAATCAATAATAATTTGAAAACTTAAGAGCTGTGATTCCATTGGTTCAGAAATCTTTTATGCATACTCCTTAACACTAGCCTTTGGAAAATTAATTAGTTATTATTTCTAACTATTTCTTACCCAACAAATTTGTAAAGTATTTAAGCTTCGGCTATACCAAAGTTAACAATTTTCTTGTATTACTATTTGCTTTTTTCACTTTAGCTATGCAGCGCAGTCCATTGTCAACAT
Organism: Leucophenga maculata; assembly: GCA_035044805.1. Classification (NCBI taxonomy): domain Eukaryota; kingdom Metazoa; phylum Arthropoda; class Insecta; order Diptera; family Drosophilidae; genus Leucophenga; species Leucophenga maculata. The sequence continues at coordinate 47,418 of JAWNNP010003819.1, read as the reverse complement.
GTCATGATTTGCGCCTTAGTCGCTTTGTATTTGCAATTCTATGGCTTTGTCATATTTTGTAAATACATTTTTTATATATTATATTCTCCCACATTCTATACACAGTCACCAAGTAATGTATGCGCACATTACATAATTCAATTGAGAATCCATTACCCAAACTATGATTTCTTAAAGCAATGCAGACAGACAGACAGACAGACAAACAGACAGACAAACAAGATATATATTTATGATTCATATTTAGATAGAAAGATAGATGAAGGAAAAACCAAAGTTATCCTTTGGTGCGTTATCCATGATGTTAACTTTAATTTCATTTTCAATTTTTATGCGCATTTCCTGCGAGATTACAGACGAACCGAACGCGTTGGCTTGGTTGCTCTACATAGTACTTGGGTACTATTTTATATTGCTGCTGTTTTTCGAGCATAAATACGATACACATATATTTTTTTTCTAGGAACGCGCATTGACATTGAATTGAGCAAATGTTATAGCGCTGCAACCATATTGATGATGGTCGTATGAGACAGACAGACAGACAGTGTGCTGCAGAAGTATGATACAGCGAATAGTCAATGTACGAACGAGCTGCTGCTACGTTGTGACATTCGTCTGGGGAAATGCGCCAAGCAATCTATGCAGCAATGGTCTGAACAACGTTGACATTCCTAATAAATATTTGATGGCTTTGATATGCAGAACAGTCAGCGTGGTTGACTGTGTTTTTCCAATTGGATTTCTTGTCTTTTATAAAAGTATTGAAATATTTTGTAGTTGTTATTATTTGAGAACGGAAATGATTTGTGACTACATACAACATGCGAGACAAGTAGAATGAAATGTTTTACGATGATGAATGATTAAATTATTGGAAAGTGTCATCGGTTTAATTCGACTTCCATGAATCTATTAATTAAAAAAGCTTGAACTAACAGCTTGCCCAGATTTCTGTATATAAATTTTAGCTGCTTTCCTCAGCTTTTCTTGAATCAAGAGACTCCCAAAAAATTGAATAAAATATATTTAATTTTAAATTTATTTGAGAAACAAAATTTGTATTACATTAGCGAATTAATTCACAGTTAAAAATTTTTGAGGAACTGATTTTTTTAAAATCATTTAAATAAATTTTTTGTTTTTTTTTTTTCGTCGAAACATTTTATATTATTGCAGATAGAACCAAATAAGAACAAAAAAGCCTCAGATTCGAAACAACAAAAATTAATATAATTTTTTTTTTTTAACAACTTATCTCAGATCGTTACTCGCCTTCCCCTAGTTTCTTTTCAAGTTCGTACTTAAATATCAAGAGCCGATCTCTGTCAAGAACTTTTATTAAGTCCAATGCGGCGTGAAAATTGGTAGACAAACTTTTTGAGTCGGTTTGGTTAATGGGCTGCAATGTAGGAAGCCCCGTTAATGATGAAGTTATGCTTCCACCCTGTCTTCCACTGGAATAACCAGTTTGTGTAGTGTCGTAAGTTTTGGCATTAATTGGCGGATAGTTCATTTGTTCTGGATGCAGATTGTAGTAGGAGTCAACACTGGCTTGGCTGCGAAGATTTTGCGGTTGTTGCTGTTGACAATGGACTGGAGTCTGGTTCCATTGGTTTTGCATTTGTTGCATAGCTGGGTGTCTAGCACTGTGGCTATTTGTCTGCACGATCGCTTGCTGTGGTTGTACATACTGCTGGATCGGCCTGTAGTTATATGTTGCCGGTTGTAAGTACAATTGCTGCCCGATGTTTTGATTTTGTACCGGTTTCCACTGCATATTTTGCTGTTGCATTTGCTGCTGGGTTTGCTGGCTAACCGTGTAAATATTTGAACTCTGCTGGATGGGCTTGACAGCCTCTTTTTGCTCTGCCCAATTTTTGTTATGGCTGTTATGTGTTGCAGGATTTATGTAGACTTCTTGGCGTAGATTTTGTATTTGCTCCGGTTCCCACTTCGTTTTAAGCTCCTTCTGCTGCGGTCTTTGCTGTTGCTGCTCAATTGGCTGAACTGCCAACTGTATCTTTGGGCACCACTTGATATCTTTATCTGCTTCCTGCTGTTTCGATCCCAGCACAAACTTATTTGGCTGTATCCAGTGCTCTGTGTTCTCATCATTGAATTTATTTGCTGCCTGCTTCATTGTTCGATTTTCGGATGGCTCAAGTGTTTGCAGCTGTTCCATATTTGGCCAACGTTTAACTGCGCCCTGCTTCTGTGTTTGCTGTTCGAATGGCTCAATTGCAACCTGTTCCACAGGCTGCTCGTTCAGTTGCCGTTCCACGCAATATTGTTCCTCCTGCTGCGCACGGGGCGTACTCCATCTCCTCGTTTGCTGTTGCGTCAGTTGTTCTGTTTTCGACTCTAATAACCTCAAAGTCTCTTGCTGCTCGTCTTGTTGAAATGGTTTCAATGGCCGCCACTGCTCAGGACGCTCAATCACTTTCTGCTGATCTATAGACACTCCTTCGTCATTTTTCTTCATTGTCTGCTTCTGTGTTTGCTCTTCTCTTGGCTCGACTAGTTCTTCGCAGTCCTGGTGTTCCGTATGCTGCTCCACTTGCTGCTCCGTTTGCTTGATTAATATCTGCTCGTTTGAATTGTCGTGTTCCATTTTATCAGCTACTTGCAGTTCATTCTGACAGACTTGCTTTTCTTCAAGCTGTTGCATATCCTGCAAAGCTTGCAGCTGCAACTTTTGCTGCTTCGCCCATTGCCGCGTCATCTGCTGTATTTGCTGCGTTCGCTCTTTAACAGCGTACTTCGGTTTAATACGCTGCTGCGGTTGCTCTTTCTCATGTGACTCTTCATCGCTCAACTGCTGCTCCAACAACTTATCCACCGGTGTTTGCCAATGATAAACCTGTAAGTTTGAGACCTCCATATTGTCGATGGTTTGAAGTTTTGGCAAAATTTTTATCACTTCGTCTCGATAGTTTTTAACATCTGATATTGGATTTTGTTCTAAGCAAAATACACGCAGCTTTGGTAAGTTTCTCAGATGTCGAACTTCTTCGAAACTACGAATATCATTATTTCGCAAATATAATTGCTCCAGTTGCAGGCATGACTTAAAGGGCTCAAGTGTCGATATATTATTAGAAGACAGTACACATGTTACCAAATTATCCATTTCCTTGATTATCGAAACATCTGAGAATCGGCGTCCCATCATATTCAAGTATTTAATGCTCGATAAATCCGACTTTTTTGTGTGTCTCAGTACAATTTGACTCGTTAGCACATTTTTGTTGATACTAAATGTAATTAAAATTGATTAAGTTTAACATTCCACTTAACGATTTATTATACTCACTCAATTGCCTTTGATTCCACATTTTGCTGCGTTGGATTTTTTGATTCTTTTGAATGCTCAGCATTGGATACATCAATATTGTCAAGGGTTTGAAGATTTGGCAAGATTTTAAGCACTTCTGCTCGATAATTATTTAGTCTGCTTACAGGATTTTCCATTAAGGTAAATTTTTTAAGCTTTGGTAAGTCCTTCAGATGACGAACTTCTTCCAAGCTCTCAATATCGTTCTTTCGCACATATAATTGCTCGAGATTCAGGCATGACTCAAAGGGTGCGAGTGTTGTTATGTTATTAGAAGACAATACACATGACACCAAATTTTCCATTTCTTTGATTATCGAAACATCAGAAAATCTACGCCCCATAATATTCAAATACTTAATTCTTGATAACTCGGACATTTTGGTGTGTCTCTGCACAATTTGACTTGTAAGGATAGTCATTTTGAAACTAAATCTTAAAATTTTTCTATTTGCACAAATAAAGCTTTTGAAATTATTGACTAAATAAATTAATTATATCAGACGGAGGAAGTAAAAAATATAAAAGCAGTCGTACTCACCTAACAAATCGGTGATAGAAAATATATAGTTTTGCGCAGAATCTTGAAGGTTGAATGATGCAATCTGAAATAAAATGGAATGAGAACATAACAGAAATGGCATATAAGACATCCCTCAGCGACTCTACATTCAATGTTAATCAAAAGTATTTATGTTTGTTTTATAGGTTAGAACACTGCTGCCCCTACTACATAGATTCGCATAAACTTTTATATACTCACAAAATTATATCCCTTTGCTTTTTTGTTAAGTCAAGTTCAAAAAGTGCCTGATATCTGGCAATTATTATTATTTTTGTTAAATTTGTTTGTCACTTTAGATTGAATTTAGTAGATATCTGAAATTATTTTCAATGCAGTGTGTTGAGAGTTTTGAAAATATTCGACTGACTGAGAGAAGCTTAGCAATTATTTCTAGCAAAGCAGGCTATTTGACTAAAATCTTTTTCTTTTGTTGTAGCACTTCTGGAATTACATAAGAAAAGCACGATTTGGTGCAAAAGCCATTTCAAATTTTAGATATACAAACTGCTTTGCTTTCTCTCCCTTCACCGCTAAATAGTGGTGATCGGTGTAGTTCCTTGAACCATAGAGGAAATTTTACGTCAGCCAGGACTTCATTTCGCTCAACGGTGCAATTCTATTTTTAATTTTCTTGCTTAAACTTGATTTCTATGACCAGAAAAAAAGCACATACATTTTTTAAGCACAACATATCACCACCCATTGGCACTCGATAAAAAAAAATCATGATTTTTGGGCTGAAAAAACTTTATAACAGAAATTGCAGTCCATCTTTCTGCAACGTAGGATAACCAAATATATTAATACCATTCTTACCAGTATATCCTTGTGGTTTCGGCACTTCTAATTTGTATCGGTTAATTTGAGTATTTTATTGAAATTTTTTTATAGAACTGAGATTATGATTCAGTGTCTTTGCTATAATTTTACAGTTCTACTTTGTTTTCATTTCTTTGAACTTTACTATATCTGAAATATGATACTAAATATTATATACAGCAGAAATATTTTTTAACCAATTTTTGTGTTTGTTAGAAACATGTTTATTAGATATACTAGTATATATTCTAGATCTAAGGAACATTTTTCTCTCAAAATTTGTTTATAATAAAGAAAAATCCAATTTATGTATCATCCTCAAAAAAACAGTAGTTTTTATAAATTTAAGTACTCCAGTGCCAGGATTGAAGAAAACATAGAAATTTTAAAAAATAAATATTAAAAGGATCAAAATGCACAATATTTGGCTATGATATAAACGATTAACAATAATTTTTCACACAGCATTTATAGTAATTCTTTAAAAACGATTTCCATGTATTATGGGACATGAAAAATGAAAAGAAACTTTGGTCTATTTTACAGTCTATGCGAGGTGTTCTGCGATACCAAAAACTTGCAAGTCTTACCGCCAAGCTGGAGCAATAATTGTCTTATATATGGCAACCTTATGCCTCACCGAAAGTTTGTTTCTGCTGTTGAGCAGCCAATGTATCTTCCACAATCTTGCAGTAATTGCTTTAGTTACATTTGTTACACTGGACTCCATGCCATCCAAAACCACAGAAAAATCCCTGTCATGCAAATAACTGTGCATTAATGACCACAGCTAAGGCGGCAGCAGACTCTTAAGCTTACTTAGCAGCTCATCATGCCAAACTCGGTCAAACGCCTGCATAATGTCAACATAAGCGGCAACCACGTACTCCTTTGCCTCGAATCCTATAGGCCTGTACGAGTCCAAGTTATTAATCATGCAGATTTTTGCCTTCTACCATTGCTTAGGAGTGTGTCCGAGCCTCAGTACAGCATTGAAGATGAGCACCGAAAAAAGAACGGCTTTAAATGGCAATACTTTTAAGGTAAAGTTATCCAGCACATCTTCTCTATGAACTTTTTTAGGTAACAGAGCTTTAATGTGAGCCGAGACCTCTTCCACTGTTATGGGAGCGACTGGGAGGCAAAGTTGGCCGAGTATATCAAGTATCGACTGGACCTCACGTGCTCTGGTCGTTGATGCAAAACCAAACTATTGGAAACGATTTTCTAAGTTGACAGCAAATGCTTCTGCTCGTTCGCTTGGAGATTTTGCCCAGGATCCGTCAGCCAACCTGCATTTTGTGAGTAGCAAGAAGTGCAGCAGAGGGAATTATATTAAGAAATCTCATCTAGAATGAGTATTTCAAGATTCTGGAGAAATCGGTGAACATACATAAAAGGAATAAAAGGAACATAGATACAGACGAACATAGAACCTGGGCATACACGGATAATTCAAAGAATTCGTACGAACGAGCATTTGTGGTATTTGATAGATGAAGTGTCTGTCTTGTCTCCATTCAGGAAGAATTTTATTAAGTTGCATACAACAGCACAAGCAGGTATACGCTGTGTATTAAAAGCAAACATTGAAAATAAATTTCTTAAATGTCCTTTCAATAATAATCAAATAAATATAAGAGATACAGCTAAACCAGTGTTTTATTAACTGAATAATCGTTAAGTTCTAAATTCCTTTTATGGCTTCCACAGCAACTATTATGTTAAACGTTTGCCAACTGCTCACATTAGACAAAAAAGTGTTAAAAATAGAACTTCTCCAGACAAAAGATTATATACACTAACTGAAATAAGTACAATAACTCACATTTGTATGCATGCAAGTAATGTCCTGTTTAATCCTTTAAAACATAACAAAACTATACGACGTGTCTCTATGTCTGTCTGTCTGTGGTAGTTTTCGCTTCACTTTACGACGTAAAACCAATTTGCTGCCCCTTCTGTCGTCCGTATGACTACTTTCTGCCACTTTCAGAGCCGACATGTCCTTGCATTTGGCAAATGCTTTTTGTTTTAGTTTTACGGCCGAGCGATTGTTCTGCTTTAGCACCTCGCCAAACTGTTTATGCGATAATTTTGTTGGCTGCCTTTGCTTGTGTTTGTATGCTTCAGCCAGAAAATTGGTTGCTGTGGGTTTATATATTTGTTTTTTGTTTTTTCGTTGGCAATCCTTCAAGGTGCACTGACATTGAAGAACAGAACATATAGTAAGAAAATAAAATAGTATTCGTTTACTAACCAATATGACAACTACTACGGCATGGCATTTGAACCATTAGTCTTCTTTCATTTCCAGGTTCATACTCAACACTCTGAAACTGGAACGGGTCTTGCCCTCACCGGAAATTGCTGTCTACATGCGCGGAAGCGATAAGAAACTTTAACGGAAATGAGCAGCTATTAGATTGTTGAGTAGGTGTGAACACTGTGACTGATTGGCAGTTTGTCCAGAACGCTCGAAGAAGTTATCACTTTAAGTAATTAGAAAGCAAATGAAACTTTAAATCGGTTTTATTTTGCCGTTCACTCTTGCAACGGAGAAACGTTTAAAAAATTCTCTTTGAGCCACTTGGCGTTGAGTAACGTTTTTAATTTCACAAAATCACTTTGCAGCAAATCATGTTGCAGCACATAAAAACTTAAACAGCTGCTCGTTTCTTATTTTTTTTTTTTAAGTTTTTATATGCTTTTGAGTCATAAGCTGGCAGAGTTTATTAAGCTTGAGCGGAATTATGTAACAGCTAAAAGATTAAATGGAAACTACTCTATATACACAAGTCCACCTTTTAGTTAGTCCATCTGTCTGAGACTTTAAAAGATTGAATCTGCTAACTTATAGATATGAAGTGTCTAAAAGTAAAACTCTTTTGTTAGAGCATAGTGTGGAAACTAGCTCCCTCCAACGACTTACATATGTGATGTACTAAAGCTCTTCATTTATTCTATTTCGTAGTAGACACTGCGTGCCAAAGTTTGGCTTTTACAAAAATACATCTTTTGATTAATGGTCAAAACTCATAGAATGCCAAGAAAAAGCGGAGATGCAGCGTGCGATGATGCAAATTATGGCTCTATTTGTGTGATTAGTTTTTTATGATTGCATGGTGTTGCAACTATCTTGATAAAAAGTCATATAAAGTGCGTACTATCGACTGGAGAATCTATTTACTGGCCTAGGTGCTCCTTCAGGGTATAAAAATGGCTTCTTGCGTCTCTCATTCTTATGTTTGCTTCAAACCTCAGAGAAAGTGCTTGCAGAACTGATTGCAGCGACATGGTGCCAAATCAGACGAATATGACGAGTGTTTGATGGTCAAAATGCGATTTTTGGTCAAAAAATCGGTCATAAGTGTCGATCGATAAGATTGCTGCATAGTCGTGCAACAAACGCCAACTTCCCTCTTCGCGATATTCTGGCCGAAATACAAAAATAAAATGGCCCATTAAACTCTTGGTGAATAATGCCTTTCGAATCGTAAAAACAAATCAACATTGTCTTGACTTTTGGTAAGTTTTCGCCCGTGCGTCTCGAGATCTACAGATCTGCAGTGGCCTCCATATCACCTGTATTTTGATATAATTTTTCGATTGCACGTAGTATTTAATATGGTCTACGCAAGACCCTTTAGATCAAAACTCATTCTGTTTTTAATGTAAAGAAAAGTGAAAAGTGGTGAAATTCTTGTCAGAACTATGAGAGGATACAGTCCGGCCGATGGAACCAATGTTTCGGCAAAAGTTACAAATCGACTCAAACAGTCGTGTAGAATCTAAAATAATAAAATACGAACGCCACCAATCATAAAGCAGTGTATTTCGCAGCCTAATACACTCTACTGCAGCCATCTATTATGTTATTTTATGATGCTGCTGTTTCTTGTTTGCTGCTCTTGTCGTTGACAGGTTATTTTTTGGATCCAAAAATTTGTTTGGCTGCAAGTATGAAGCCTTAGCTGCTGCTTCTACCGCTGCTGCTGCTGGTTTTATCCTTACCTTGTCATGCTGCTGCTGTCCTGTGTTGTTGCGCAGTGTTTGTACTTTAGTGACTGAACGAGCGCAAAGCGAGCGCAAAATTTTTGCAAATGCAATTCATAAAGTAAAAGGACGATGGACTTTCGGCTGTTCAAGCCTGTTTGAATTGTGTGCCGTGAAGCTGTGCTGTTGAATATTTAAGCACACTAGGCTCACAAGTGCTACAAGTGCTTAAGGCGTTTCATATGGCCGCCGCATACAACGCTCTTCATGTCTATTTGGTGTCTATATGGTTTTGTGCCGGCAGGCAGGTAGCATCCGAGCGTTTCTCTTGTCCTGTGCTGCAGCGAATGTCCTAAAAAATGCTACGCTTTTCTTTCTTTTTTCATATTTCTTAAACATTTCTTCTATTTTTTTTTTGTTTAGCATACTTTATTGTGTTCATGCAAGTAGTTTCGTTTCGTTTCGTTTCATTTAAACATGCTCTGTGTGCTTGCAGCATTTGAAGGTGTTGTATAGAAATGAGTCTACACTGTTTGGTTTTCCGTCTGTGTTTGTGGCACACTTCCTTTTTTTCAAGGAAGTTGCTGCGGCAATACAGTCTGTGTGTGTGTGTATATGCGACTGGCTTTCACTCTATTGGTTTGTGTGTGTTTGTTCTGTGTTGAATTATAAATGTAAATTTGTATACTCAAGTGAAAATAGCTGCAGGTCCTATTTAAAGCTTCTGACTATGGCGTTTTCTTTGCACTTTTATCTTTTCATTTGTATCTTAGTTGTGCATCGTTTTCTGTCTCGTTCTGGCGCATATTTTTCACTCTTCGAGGTAGCTAACAAAAAGTTTTAGACTCATCTATTGCTTCTTCAGATAATTTTTATTTAATGACTTTCTATAAGAATTACCTCTTACACAAAACTGTCTCGCACCCACATTTCTGAGTTATTTTATGAATATCTGGCAGTTGTGTTCCGAAATATAAAAGCTTCATTCAATAACTTCAATCCGACGGCTTTTACAGAAGCATATTATTATTATCCGATATTATTATTATCCGAACTCCCGGGCGCGTCACAATCGAAGAGGGTGGTCTGACGTTGTTCTGATGGAACACAATTGCTATTGGCCTTGGACGATTGCTGCCTTCAAGCGGTTGAGTTATTCACAGTATTGGAACGAATTGAGCGTTTGGCCATAGGGAAGCAGCTCATAGTGGATGATGCCCTGCCAATCCCACCAAACACACTGTAAAACCTTCCTGACCCTCAATCCGTGGCTTGTTGCGATTCAGCAGCGATATGCAGATGGAAATTCGGTCCATGAGGATTTTTGGTGCCAATTCGTGTAGCACCCAAATATCGAGTTTTTATTTGTAGCTAAGCTCCTTCAAAGCCTTTGAACAGTCATATGACCGGGCGATGGTGCGGCTGCTACTATGGCAGTTTATCTCGATTACTTCCTTGATTTTATCGACTTCTTTAACAGGTTTTCCGGAGCGTGTTGCACGAATACGACAAATACTTAACGAGATATTCCTAATACGAATAGACATTTGTTCCAACCTTATATATAAAAATTGGGCAACAATTTAAAAAGATGTACGATGTCAGCGACGGATGACAGAAAACTTGGTAAATCCAATCTATTCAAGTCGTTAGACTTGTCTATGCAATAGAACAAGAAATTTTGCATCTATTAAATGAAAGTTAATACCAAATTTATAAGCGGTCCCGGCTTCTGGTGATGTATCGCCGAGAATGAGAATCAAGTCTACTACGATGTACTACGATAAGGTTATCAACCTTCGAATAGCAAATGTTCATTGTAATTCGATGAACGGTTTAGGAATAAAAATGTATCGAATAGACAAACATTCATTAGGCCCTGTACCGAAGGTACAAGAGCCTATTGGGTTTGTGCAAATGTATGTAACAGGTAGAAATAATGGTCGGAGACCACCCAAAGTTACCCCCATTATGGTCAGGAGTGATAGAGGAGTCGATATAGACATGTCCGTCTGTCCGTCTGTATGAACGAAAGGATCTCGGAAACGGTAATAGATAGAGACTTCGTGTTTTTTGCATTCGACTAGGACTGCTCCGGAATTTTACAAGTTTATTTTAAAATTTTGCCCCTCCCCCCCCTTACCATAAAATCACCCCCAAGGCTAAAAATTTCTTCGGCACAAAAAAAATGTAGTGCACCAATATAGAGTTAACGCCTTTCTAAGCCAAAATCCAAATCCAAGTTCATCAAAATCGGATAATAAATGACGACCTTTTCTTTTCATTCTTTTCATTCATATTCGCGCAGTGAGAAGTGGTCATGTGTTTGGTCATATGCTCGGGAAACATTTAATGTGTTTGTTAGGCGGCCTGAACTGGTACAGGGCCTCTTACAGTCGGTTACGCGCGACTGAAATTTCCTTACTTGTTTTTATATATAACTAGCGGACCGGGCTTGCGCTATTACGCCTCTTCTTTGTCTTCGTTTTGTATACGTGAGTCATCACCGAGAATGAAATTTTCCAAGTTCAATTTTACAATATTTCATATATCATGGCATGCTACGATTCTTAGCTGACCCGCCATGCTCTGCTATGCATCTCTCTTATAAAGTGACGCTGAATTCTTTAATATCTGCTGTAATCTTCTACGATTAAGGCAGGTTTAAAAGTTTATTAATTGTAAAACATAACCTTTTGCCTCCTATGGGTTGGATCTTGATGAAAGCCAAGAATAATAGACGAGCGTACTTCCCACAACACGCTCTCCTCGCTGTTTCCTCAACAGCTTTGTCCGTTTAACACACAAATAGGCCTATCACCTACTCATCATACTATACCTCCATTTCGCTCATCCTCCCGTTACACTCTTCTTAGCCAACCGCCTATCACAATCACCCACCATCAAACACCGAAACCTAACGCATAAATATTATACAGTAGACTGATATGATACTAATTTTAAATATATTAAAACTGTTTGAGTATTATGTATTATTATTACATAACCTGTGTCAGTTATAATTCTCATAAAGTTTTAAAAATGCTGGATCACGTTTATCATATTTTAGGATCGGGAGTGCGCGGGAGTGTTCTCAATAACTTCCCAAAGTTTCATGAAGATCGGTTGAATAGTCTATAAGTCTAGAGGGCGCTGATTATGAATGTAATGTCTCCTGAAAACAAAGATGGTGCATAGAGTCGATTGCAGAATTTCATTCACATGGGAAAGTGTCTAATCAAAAATAATGCTTTAGCGAATGACTCAAGCAGCTATCTGACTTCTAGCTTCAAGCAAAATATCACTAGGTGTCAAATTACTTTCATATCTTGTTTATATCTTAAAGAAAGTTTCTTTTGATAGAGATCTAGTTATTCTAGATATTTCCGTTTTATGGGGTTCATACGATACTTATGAGTAACCTTTATTACCCAGATCTATTCATAATCTAGTCTCTTCTGATCAATGGATACATCGTTAAAGAACCTGAGTAAACTTATGCAGCCTTACGTGTTTTTGTTGGTTAATGCATTCAACCTAACCGCAGCACCTGCTATTTTTTGTTTTACAAATAAATCAATTGGGACTCGATTCAATATCAAGTTGTATGTTAGAAAAAGGCCAATGATTCGCGTCTCAATATACCTTATCATGTTTTGTAGTATAATGTAGAACAGTCTGTTCACAAGTTACGGCTAACACACTGCTATTTTATAGAGCAGTATATGTGAAGTACAGTCAGTACACTTTCTTAGGTGACGTGTTCCAGTTTCTACCTATAACTTGTTTGCAAATATACAGAGCTATTAAGACTTTCTTTAGCCGCTCAATTAATTTGAGTTTTTAGTTCATTTTATTATCTAGGCCTACCACTAAGAATATAAAAATGTCAGTTATTTTCAAATTGGTTTGGTAGTGACTTATTCTAATTGATTAAATTATGAATCTGTTATTTTTTATGAAGTTTCCAGGAAGTCAAATTGTAGTTGAATAATGTAGAGTGCTACCACCGAAACGCCTTTTCATGGTCCATGGTTACTTTTTTAGTTGCTATAATCCAAACAAGCGGAGAAAGAACATTTCTTTGTAGACTGGTTCGCCATATAACTCATCAACATATGATCCATAAACTTCACTAACTGGCTGTCTATAGTGAGGTCCGACAGCTGTAAGAGTATGATCGACAATACATGCTCATAAGAATCCCTTTCAGATCCGTTCAGCCTACTCTCGTAACTTATGAAAGTTTTGTTAGACTCCACGTAAGTATCTTCCTAAATGTACGCACATAAATTATGCAAGCGCATTTAAATTTGCAAAAAAAAAAAAGCAGATACTCAGCCCATCATACAGACGGACAGACAGACGTACGGACGTGCGGACACAACTAACTGAAGTAGAAATATGCATACAAAAGCTTCCAGCTGCAATTTTGCCTCGCAGCATCTTTTGCCATTTTACGGCCTCGCAACGCTGACAGCAGTTTAAAGTTTATTTAAAATAATGCAATGCGCTTTGCACTCTCTCCAACACGGAATTCATTTTCACACATTTAATGGAGTTGGGGGCGGCTTTTGTGAAATGCCTTTGCTTAAAATTTCAACGCTTGAGCCTTAGACTGCCGAGCGAGCTAAGTCTGCCAATGTCAGCTACGCAAAATATCAACTGTGCTTAAAATTATTTGGCAGCAGGCAGCAGCAGTTTACCTCATTGCCTGTCGCTAGCTGTGTGGCTTATATCGCGCATTAAATATTCAGCGGAATGTCTGATGGCATATTCGCGTGAAATTAAAGCGCGACAATCGCACTCACTGCTGCCGCCTTTGGCATACAATATTGTTGCTGATGTTTATTTATGGCATAGATTATCATTGAGCTGTTTAAGCGTATGTGACATTTAGAACGCTCAATAACTGAGACTGACTGATAGACAGACAAAGAGACAGACAGACAGACAGACAGACAGACAGATAGATAGATAGACAGGCTAAGCGCAGCCGACTGAATTGAATTTAACAATAGACACCCCGCCAAAATGTTTGCTACGCCGGCAAGCTTAAATTCCTGCTGTAAAAGCCAAACAAACCGCCATTCAATGCCGGCAATCAAAAATAATTCCTGTATAAAACTCATCGCACACAAAAGCTGAGGTAAAACTTTTTGCCACACTCCGCAAATTCCGTAGTCATCCACTATGATTTAGCTGAAATGGAAAATTGAAGCGGCGAGCCAACCAAACTGAAGTGAGAAGCTAAAGTTACAAATTCAATTATCAGCAAACTGAAATGTTGGCAAGAAAATTGAATCAAAGTGCTTTCTGTGCAGCGCTGTTCAATATGAAGTCCATGACGGCATGTGGGTCAGCGGCGAATGGCGGAACCATTTGAGCGGAAACGGAAGCTGGCCATAGAATAAGCTAGCAAATAAGCGTACGAGTAGCCAAGGTGGGCTGCTACACTTAACAGCAATATATGCGAGGGTGGTTCAATAAGCGTGTTAGTATTCTATTAAATATTTATAGACTTGTTAAAAACTTTCGACATAATTTCGACAGCACACTTTAAGTTTATTTAGAGAAGATTGTCACTGAGTGCGTTGCTCGATTTGCTTTAAATTAAAACCAAAGCTGTTTTTTGAAGATTTTTTGCCCAATTACATCTTAAAAAAGCAGACTATTGTAAAAATATTTAAGCACTCAATTAATTCAAAATGTACGACATTATTTGGAATTATATTTATTTTCAAATTGACTGAAGACTTTCAAAATCTTGGGAAAGAGTTTATAATCTAAACATGGATTGGTGGGACTGAACCATTGAACATAAACAAAAGGATGCTGAGTTTTCGAGCTAAGCTAAAAAACACATTTTCCCCTTGACGGCTTTGTTAGTCGCCAAATTTGTTGTGTTTGGGCTGCGGAGAACCCATTTATGATTGTCACTGCTTTAAGCTGATTTTGTGCTGAAAGCATCATTGGACCAAGGAAGTTTCTGAAAATTGAGCTAATCAAGCAGTGAATATTGTTGCTGCTCGATATCGTGACATATCATGTTCTTACTGTCGAAATTGGATAATACTAATATGGCTAATATGAGGTTTCGACAAAACGTGGCTTAAAGCCTGCGGACAATGATACCTAGTCGCCGGTGACAGGAATACGCGCCACTGGCTGTGGGGAGACAAATAAAACTGACTCTGAGGGCGAAAGCTAGCAGAAGCCATTTCTGCTTGCGGTGCTAATGTTCTTGCTACCGGATCCCTAACTAGGTGTCCATATATACCCAGTCACACTGCTATATGCATTGATTTTCTAGGTCATCATGGAATACCCGGCCATCGCGCTAACATTTGGCAGAGCTGGGATCAAGAATCTGATCATCTAGCCCTGATTGCCACCATTGGCACTGTTGGGCTACATGCCAGCTAATCACTAAGCGAAATGACCTTCTCGCCTTTAGGCAGCATTTGGAGAGCTATTTTCAATTAAACTCTGCCCTAAACTCTGAAAAAGATAGCGAGAGGGCTTTTTATATATAATAATGGAATAATGGAAAACCTCTGAATCCCCAGCCTGGTCCCATAGACTATGGCATCAGATTAATAAGGGAGGCAAGAGAGCTTCTTGCAACTAATTGGTTCCTTATAAGAAGAGCAATTTAATCTCAAGACTCTTGGCACCGAATTCTGTGGAACCGGACATCAAAACAGCTAAGAATTGTCTTTAGAGAACTTCGTAGCGACTTTTTTGAGCAAAAACTATTCCCTTTGGAAGTGTACGAAATCGCTTAAAAGACAGCACTTTAGGCAGGTTCCTGTCGAGTGCTCTGGAAGTGGCATGGCTAAGAATGAGATGGAAGAGGCTAAAGCTTTTTCACACCAATTGGAAGCAACGGAACAGGTCAGCGAAACCCAAGACAGCCTAAAGACACTGCTATAGATGTCAACTAGAACGCTTCTTTACATATCATTAATACTTAATGATATACTCAGAATACAAGCCTATCCAAGACAGTAGAAGATGACAGCAATTCAGATGATTCACAAGCTAGTCAAATCTGAAACTGATTGTGAGTCTTATAGGCCAATAAGTCTACTGCCGTCCTTATCCAAAGTAAGGGAGAAGCTTGTTGTCAATCGGCTGGGTGAAGTCCTACTTCAATACCTCCGAATCACAAGTTTGGCTTCCGAAAGGGTCACGGAGCCGTGGAACAAATCAATAGATTGTCGTTGTACATTTTGCAGGCTTATGATGACCTTGAGTACTGCAATGCAGTATTTATTGACATACAACAGGCATTTGATAGAGTGTGGCATGATGGACTTTGTTTAAGATAAAGCCATACTTGCCAGTACCCTTCTATAGTCTCCTAAGAGAATGTCTGCTAGAGTGAAAGTTCAAGGTTAACGTCAGACAAACTTATTTGGAAGGAGTCATTTTGGAAGAACACTCACAGGCAAAGTAGTCCGGCATAACACTGGATATGCGACTTTTGGACCACACTTGAAAGCCACTATCAAAAACTGTGACCAGCGAATGCAGCCACTGCGGTGGCTAATGAACAGAAAAAGAACCACTTAATGCTAAACGAGTTGTATATGTACATTGCGTTGCTGAGATATGGCTATACGGTATACAAATGAGGTTCTGCAGAATCGTACTATAAGAAACTTTACCAATTACCCGTGGAATGTGCGCGGCTCCACCCTTCATCGTGACAACAACCTGCATACAGTAGAAGAACAAATTGGAAGGCACACCAGCAGATGCAATGATAGTTTGCTACGGCACCGCAGTATGCTCGCGAAAGGCCTGCTCCCCAATAGGCCTCAAGGGCCATAAATCCCCCTGGACAACACAAATGCGTGCCTAATAATTGTTTTAATAGTAATTAGTACATAAAAAGTTCTCTTTTTATTTTTGTATATATTATTGAGTTTGTTAAGATACTATTTTGATTTGCACCGCTTCAACTATTACAACCCATTTTCAATAGTTTTAAGTCCACCCTCGCTAATTGCACAAATTACATCGCTGCGTAAAAAAAAAAAATATGCTGCTCACTCAGCTTTAAAGTTAAGCACAAATGTTGCACGTGGATTTAAGTTGAGTCAGCTCTATGCGTGATTTGTCACCGACTGGGGTCAATAGCTTATATGTGTGTGTGTACGTCCTGTGTGCAACATGCATTGTATTATATATTACTAAATATATATGCTTGAAACAACAATTTAGAGATTTTCAGATAACACACGTTGCTTGTAATCTAATGAATCGCTTGTTGCAGTTAATTTCCGCAATTCAGCTAATGACTGGTGATGCAGTTCTTAGTGCAGCACGACAAATCGAAGAAAAATCGATATAAAAAAACCATGTATTAAATAATTTAAGAAGAGTATGATTGTGGCATTTTGGTATTTTATTTATTTTAAAGTTAAATCCTTTATCTAAACGAGCGTCTACTTTCTTTCAATTTTAAAATGTCTTCTAGGAATTCACAGTCGCTCAGTTGTCAGTCGGTCTAAAAGCAAATGTCAAAATTTATGCGCCACAAAATCACTTCAAACCAAAAAGTAGTAGCATACTTGGCGGCGCTTTAAGTAACCCTTACTGCTTGCTACTTTTCTTAAACTCTGAGTACTTTTGAATTTAACCTTCGCTTCAATGCTTCAATGAAGTGCATACGAAACATCTTACCTGCACAGCTGCGTTCAGTAAAATTCAGCTGCCATTGGATGCTCCTTGCTACACCAGTTTGGCCATGGAAATTCAAGTGGCAGTAAACAAATTTTCTTAACCACAACTTAATATTTGCATGGACTATTAGCATTTGCGGTTACCGCCAGTTCACTGCTGCCATGCAACGAATATATACAAAACATTTCGTTGCTGAGTACTTTTTTATGGTTTTATTTACAGAATCTTCTTCGTTTTTTTTTTTTCAGTAAACCGCGCACCATTCTAGCAACCAAACACTTGTTGAAAGCCAAGCAAATGAAGGAGTAAGTAGTATACTAACCACAGAAAAAAAGGTAGCTCTGCTCAAGTGCAATAAGCCTGTCCTCAATTCCACTCCTCTTGGTCTGCCCAGTGGCACTTGTATCTCTTCACTGCGCTGCTGCTGATGCTGTGTAAATAAATGAATATATAAATGGCATTTTTATTTTGTATTTCGCATTTAAATTCCAACACACTGCCACTTTAGTGTTGGCTCATTTGGTGCTTATTATTCGCACTGATTTACATAAAAGGCACTCGCTCGTTGCGACTGAACAAGCAAACTGCAGAAATATATATAAAAAAAGAAAAAAATTAAAAAATGCTTTGGCTGCTACCAGCCGAAAGGAAAAAAAAAACAACATTTATTCTTATTTACACGTATATATAAATTTTTCCAAATTTGCATAATAAGATAAATTATCAAAACGTAGCTTTTTCTTCGAATAGGGGTGAGAAATAATGAATGCGCTACAAAGATGCACAAGCAAATAATTAAAAAAAATATATAATATATATTACAAACAAACAAGAAGCTTAAATCAGTTTAAGAATGTAACAGATATCTTTATTTCAAGGCAGCTCAGGTAGTTAGTCCACTTTAAAATGCGGTTTTAAAAATAATTACTGCAAAAAGTTAAATGCTGGTAAGAAATTTTTAAAGTAACCAGTTTGAAATATATTCTCAGAAATTAGTAAAACAAGTAAAAATTAAAGAAAGCGATGCTACCTCCCAAGTTTTACATATCTGAGATTGTAATAACTTATTTTAATTTCGGAAACTGCTTTCGATTCAAGCAAACATACAAAGTCAGCTTAGCACAGAAAATGGATAAAGGAACAGAAAGCTTCAAAGAAGCAAAATCATTATATCCGAGCTTCACGAAAGTCTATGAACAAGTCTAGCACAGCTCAAGCGCTTCATACTAAATGCCATCGGCATGCAAGAACGGCGAGTTAAGATAATGTTCTCAGAGATAAAAAAAAACTGTCTTAACTCATGGGCTTATTGGTGAAAGAGGACAAGACGTCGAAGTTAATATGTTCGCTATGTAAAATTTCAACACCAAAAATCAGTAGAACAGACAAAGGTTCATGCTTGTTAATTGATGTTACGTTGGGCCAAGCCACCCACCCACAAGACGCTTATAGTAGCGGCGCTGCTGTATGGCTCAGAAACATGGACCTTGATTGATTAGATGTAGCTAATAGAGTTGTTTCGGTCTCGTTTGAACCAATAAATGTTTAGTTATTCGATGAAGTTAGCTTAGTCCAATGAATGAAATGAATGAAAACTTTAATAGTTTAATTTATTTTATCAAGGCCAAGAAATACCAAGACAGCTAAGTTTTTTATACACTGTACCCAGAGGGTAAAAGGGCATACTAAGTTTGTTCAGTTATGCAGTATTTATAACAGACAGAAGAATGCCGGGCAGACCTAATAAAGTATATACATTCTGAATAAGCATCAAAAGTCGAGTCGATACAAATATAATATATCCGTCTTTCTGTCTATAAAAATCGAGAAATAGGAGACTATAAGAGATAGAGCTTTAAAGTTTGGGTATTTAGATCACTTATATTGAATAAGTTTACAATCCCCCTATTCGTGGGGTTGGTACACACAATGCAAACTTACTTCTAATTCTGAGATTTTACATGAGAACAAAATTTAATAACGTTGTCCATTTGTCTACCTGAAATATCTAAAATATTTCATTTAGATCTAGATTGGACCAATAAACTAGGTAAAGAGTCCCACCTTTCAGAGTTTATGTATGAAAAAACATTTTGTTGTTGTTGCTTATTCAACTAGAAACGATGAATGTGGTACATTTTGTGTTAATTTAAATAAAATATTCCAAATCGGACCACTAAAAGAGATGCACAGAGATTCAGTTCGGTGCAGACATGTCGGACATGTCTGACTATAAACAACAAGAACTTGGAGTCTATAAAATATAGAGCCTTCAAGTTTGTATTTAGTTTGTATTTCATGAACGTGTCAGAGCCTCTTTTTAAGGGAAAGTACTTATAAAATTCTGTAGGAGTGCACTAGAAATACTAAACCTTGCTGTCTGACTTAAAAAAGCTATTATTGCAGCAACTATGATTCTTTTGTTAATAGAATCGATAAAATGTCAAAATAGATATTGCCAAATAATTTGTGAAGTGCATTTTTATTCATTTTCGATTTGCAGTTTTATTATTGACACAAAATTTAGCTAAAAGCTTGATAAGCCCAATATTTGACGCTGTTCGCCATTATCGACATCATCAAATTGATGTGTTTCATTTTGCATTGAGTGAATTTATTTGGTCACAGAAACGTGACTGGCACACAGAGCAGCGTTGGAGCCTTAATAAGAAGCAAACAAAATACAAAAATATAACTCATACGCACTGTATTACCCGAATGATACATGTGGGTGCTATTCTAGTTATTTGTATTTATTTAGAAACGCATAAACGAAACAAATTTGAGAAATATTAAGAGGAAATTAGAAAAGTGAAATAAAATGCATTGCATTTTAAGAAAAATATGGCATACTTTTGTACTGGATTGGAAAAAAAAGCGTAGATACATCGATGTTGAATGAGTATCTTTTGTTGCAAAAATCTTTTTTTTGAATTAGACGGCAGTTTTCTTGATAGCTCTGTTTCATAGCTACATACCACAATAAAGCTTTGTCTCACTTCCAGCAAAAACATGTTTGTTTTACATTCGATTCCATGTATTAATTGTTATTGTTGTTAGTTTTGCTGAAACTGACTTTTATTTATTAGAAATTTGATTGGAATTCTTTAATTTTGTTTCTTTGTGCTAGAAACGAAACTTTTTGCAGGAAATGTGCTTAAATTTTCAAACGAATCTCCAGTTTGGAAAATAAAAATAAATGCATGTATCGAAAACTCATGTATGACGAAAGTTGCTTAAAGTTTTAATTTGAAATTGTTACTGAGCTCGTTCCATTGTACCAGATGGATTCGTATTCGTTTTAATAAATGCATTTTGCTGTTTGTTGGTCACAGTATAATTGGTATCAATTTTCGCTTCGTGCGTTTAAGTTTTCATATACAAATTTATATTTTGAGCAGAAATTCATGAAATATATTGAACAAAAGTTATGGAGGTTATTTGAAATGGTCTTCTTAGTTTATCTGATATTGTTTACTATTAAAGGGGACATCGTTACATTAAATTTATTCATTAAATAAATAAAATTAAGTTTCAGAGTTTACTTTAAATTATCAAATGATGCGTTCCCCTGTTAAAGGCATTGCATTAGAATTCAATATCTGTTTGGGAGCTACCACTTCTATTGATCCGAATTGGACCTGTATGAAATATTTCATTAGAATAGCTAAAATTCAAAAACTCAAAAGAGCGGGACATATTTTTATAAGAACCTTCCTTAGATGGGGTTGACACGTTCATTTAATACAAACTGTCTGAAGGGAGAATTGGAGACATTAAATATTCAAACTTGAAGCCTCTTTATTTTGTAGTCGCCTTTATAATCTACAAGTTCTTGATGCTCATAGCCAGAAAGACGGTCATGTCTATAACGAATTGAGTTCTTGTAGAACTCTTTTAGCGATCCGTTTTGTACCCTAATGGAATATTTTATAAAGATTGCTGCAAAATAAATCATTTACTTAAACGAAATTTGCTTCATATAAAATGCCAGAAAGGCGGGTCAGATTTGTATGGTGGCTAGTCCTTCTTGTGGTTATTAGTTAACCGAAGTGGGAAAAGGAGACATATCATATAGTGGAAGATGGAGAGGTTTCAATGCGAACTTACACTTCTAATCTTATAGAACTGTTATTAAAATGTAGTATCGAAAAAATACAAAGATGCTTTTTTCAAATATGTAGGAGTTCAAATTTATATAATCGATTGACACGATGACGAAAACGAACCAAATGACGATCCACTTTTCCCAGAGATTAACAGAATATGTAAAATCGAACAACAACAACATTAAGAGGCACTCCTGAACAATGCCATAGATTAGTTGGGAGGATACTGGAGGAATTTAAGAAGAAAGAGTATTGTTCGGCCGTCTTTCTGGACGAAAAGCAAGCCTTCGATAGGGTGTGACACCAGCACATTACTACCACTTCATCAGGTCATACATTGAGCGTAGGAACTTCTCTGTGACATATAGGGAAGAGAGTTCTGAAATAAAAAAAGTCAGCGCATGAGTTCTACAGGGAAGCGTACTTGGCCCCTTTCTTTATACACTCTATGCAGCGAACATGCCGATCTTAGACGAAGATTAGCTCTAGCCGCTGTGTATGCCGACGACACGGTATTCCAGGCATCCGAGGTCTCCCCAAGTATATCTCCGATAATCATTTCAAGCAGCACTACAGCCAAGTATCTGGGCATGGTGCAAGGGAAATATGGCGTCCTCATCTGCTCACCAAAAACGACTCAACGAAATGCTAAGAAAAGCATTTATGGCTGATCGGTCAGGCTTTCAGGCTGAGAAGCTAGCTCCTAGTATACAAATCGATATTAGAACCTATATGGACACATTTAATGCACTCCTGCAACACTAAGCGCCGCAGTAGCAGAAGCATCACAGACACCATGAACATATGGAGAGAAGAGAAGAACCGGCAGCAATAAAACAACAACAACCAACCTACCAACGAAAGGTTCTACTCGGCATTGATTTTTGAACGGAGATGGAATCGCGGTTTCATTCTGGAGGACTTGAACTTATACTGAATCTATAAGTGGAGGGGAAAAAAGTGACAACTAGCGCAACCATCAATACTTCACAGCAATTAGTACCCCAAGGGATGGAAGAACCGTCCAATGATGAGTTTAAGGTCTTTTTTTTAATGGAGAGGTTTACAAATTCGAGAATATGACGGGGAAAAATACTATTACGACACACGGCACAATTACGAAAGACTACAGACCTATTAAGTAACGGCACTTTCCGCGAAATGCAGGCAATTTCGAAAGGTTGTATTGTTCTTTTTTTGGTGAACGAGAAAAAACGTGCAATGGAGACTCTGTATAGACTATAGACAGCTCAATAAAAACTTCGTGGAAGATGCATATCCAATACCACGAATGGAGTTTATTTTGATGCTGCGGGAGACTATTAACCTCAAGAATGGATTCTAGCAAATAGGCAATGGATGAGACAAGCAAACCAAGTGACGCAGTTCGGCCTACACACTACTTCCACGACATTTCAACATTGGATTGAAGCAGTGTATACACCAAACGTCCAAATGGTGATCTTTGCGTTCGCATTCCTGGTGGACATAGTGATGTTCGGACGAACAAAACAGTAACATTTGGGAAATAGGAAATAAGTCTTCAGGCGCCTACAAATTAATGCAGAGAAATGTAATTTCTATAAGGCCCGACTAATCTAACTTGGACATGTGGTGACCGACCGAGAAATTCACACGGAACCCAAGAAGATTTCAGTGGTGTCCCAGTGTCGTCGATGCGAGACGTGAGAAGTTTTCTGGGTGTGATATCATGATACCGCTGGTTCATCCTAGGATTTTCTGTACTAGCAAAACCGTTATATGCTCTCATAAAGAAAGACAAGAAATTTGGACTAGAGAAGAGCAAGAAGCGAAGATTGATGAGTTCAAAAGACGACTAACTAAAGATCCAATAACGACAAACATGTAAGTTGCATTGCTAAACGATCTATCCGCCGAAGATTTCACCAAAGAATTGCTGTGTTCTTTTCGTTGAATTCCACTAATTGATTTCCTAGTTTCGTGAACTAGCATTTCTTACGATAAAGAACGAAGAAGCTAAACTAACGTTTTATCACTTTTCAATAATCAGCATAATAGACCTTATTAACATTTGCCTTACGCTCGCACATTAATCTCTTTCCATTGCGACTCAGTTAAATTTATAAGCTGATAAGTATTTATTTCTTAAATCTATTTCCGTTTAAAATAAATTTAAAAAAGAAACCCTCCAAATAACACCACAAACCCAAAGAAACTTAATAATTCTCTCACACAAATCACTCAATCGCATAAATGATTTATGTGCGAAAGTAGCTCAAAGCCGCATAAAACTAAAACCTTTCCACAGTTTATATACGTTTGCGTCTTTATTTGCGTTAAGTTCAATTGTCCTTGGACTTGGATATACGCGACAGCATTGAAAGCAATGAAAACAAAGAAAATAGAAAGACCAAACACAACTCGCCTGAGCTAATAATAAATAGAAGAGCAAATATTTCGCCAAATGCCGCGCGCTTCATAATAATATTATTATCAATTTTAGTATTATTATTATTAGCTGTGTCTATGCTTTTGTCTCAATCACTCCAACCATTCGCCATTTTATTTAAGAATGTCCTGACAGTTCGTCTGTCATTGACTCGCAGCTCACTCTTATTCCATTTTGTTATTTGATATTTATGAATTTGTCGCCCTTGCTCACTGACGCTTAGTCTCTAATTTGCTGCTGCTTTGGGGAATCAATTTATGGGCATTTAATACTTTATTTTTGGTGGTGCTGTACAAATTGCGACGACTGTTTTGTTTTGATGAATTGCGTCATGAATCATGGCTGGTTTGTCAGGCAGTGAAGTAAGCATGGAGACGCTTGAATATAAAGAAAAATTAGCTGAAAACAATTTAATTTTATTTGCTTGTTTATGCGGCAACCTCAAGTGGGCGAGCACTATGTCCTTGTCGACAGGTTCAGGTCGTTTTTCTAATGAGTGCGCTGTTGTTCTGGCTAGTAGACTGGCTAGCTCAGTGGCTGGCTGACTCGAGATGCTCATAAGCCGCAATTTATGCGCCATTATTTTGTAGCTGATTTTTTTTTTATTTTTATTTATATTTTTTTTCTTGTTTCATAAAATATGAGACAAATAAAAATTTTACGGCATATACACACGCCTGCCGTAGTCAGGGTGTCCTTGTATCTAAGGTCGGTGGTGGCACCTCGTCGCGTTTTTAGCGGTAATTTAAAATTATGTTTATTATTGTAGGCTTCAGGAAATTGCTGTTCTGCGTCTGATAATAAAATAAATTAGCTGCATCGCAGGCATTAAATTAAACATGACAAAAAAAAAAAAAACACTCCATTGCCAAAGGAAAAAGGAAAGAAAAACAAATCTGCTGCAGTTGTTAAGCCTGCGACACTTAATATAAATGTCACTCTGACCTAATTTTTTCAGAAACTTTTTTATAATTTGTGGCGCATTCACAAAAAAGAAAGAAAATAAAAGAAATAAACAGAATTTTAATTTAGTTACCAAAAAAATAGGCTTTTAATTGAATGCGGCGCTGTCAATCGCCAAAATTGACACCTCACGCCAATACAGATTAAGCCGATTGCATGCGTGGGCGCATCGAATGCATCGCTAAAGTGACGTGCATATCAAATATTTAAGGCATTTAAGCGCAATATCACATCGCAGCAGCCAGTGATTGTCTGCAGCAATTAAAATGTCGGCGTAATTGCCATCACACATCATATAATTTGGCATCGGCCCACAAACAGTATATGCCACCAAATTTCCAATGTGATACATTTCTTTTTTCGTGTGGGTTTTCTACTTAATTAAGTTGCTGTTTGTTCTTAACATTTCGCATGGCTGGCATGTAACTTGCAGATTGAAGTTCGTGTAAGTGCGACTAATCAAAAGACATTGCACATGGAATTGGAACTATCGAATGGTTAGGTCTTCTTTTCATAACATGGTGGAAATTTTTGTTGATAAATTAGACGATTTTCCGAAAAATTAGATCTTAGTCGAAACACAGACCAGAGCAGCTGATGACTGCACTAGTTTTTATAATATTTCTTTCTTTGTATTTGTTGTTGGCTGTCTGTTATATGGGTATCATACTGTTGCAACACAACCCAGTCTATGAAGGGTGCGAAAGAAATCTAAAGAAAATCTAAAGCAGGTTCAATGCCTCTTACTAAACTCTAGGATCTACTTCAATAACATGATTTCCGGCGGCTATAGTTACGCTGTTGCTAATCAAGAGATGTTTAAGGCGCTCGTGACCCTATAGAGAACAGACTATACGGTGTCCAATATGATGAAAAAAATCTATAGGTTAAGCAAAACACCCACGAAACTGACCAATTTTTACAAAAGTCAATTCTGATGCGAACACAATGGTCGCTCTGGTCGCTCTGGTCACTCTGGTCGCTGGCGATGCTCTACAAACGACAAGCAGTACCAAAGCATCTAATCAGAAAGGTTGTTGGTACCGGCGCCAACTGAAAATTTGTTGGCATGTTTTCATCCTATCGACACGACTTTTTTAAGTAAAATGGAAGTACAGATGACGCTAGACAGTCCGGGGCAACTTGTCCTTCTTGTAGCTCCCATAATGAACGAGGAAGCTTAGTCGCCGATAAAAAGTCATCAGACTAGTTTGAGATGACAAAGATGAGATGGACAGCAGGCAGCGCAACAGACAATGACCGACAACGACCAACATGTATCGACTTTGGCATCTACAAGGGAATCTCAGACTGATAGACTCACATCGCCTAACAAACAGCCCGTAGTTTGAATCATTTGCTTGACGCATTTGCCATTAGTAAACCCCAGGTAATGAGGACATGAACCTTTTCGAAATGTGACCAAACGTTGCAATGTATCCCATTGAGCTCCAATCTGGCCAGCATATTGACGAAGCATTGCAAGTCTTCTCCGAGAAAATCTATGCAGCCACCGGCGAAGTCCACGGTTTGCTCACGCCTTGCCAAGGTAAAGACTGGACAATTTATCCGATCTCGTGAGCTGCGCAACTGTATCTGCCTTAAGCTACGCAACGTAGACCTCGAATGACTTTTATGCGGACGCAACACCCACAAGTCAGGGCATGCTGGCTTCGTATGAGCTAAACCGAATCAGATGCACAATTTTTCCTATGGAAGGCCACTCGAAATAGCAAACAACAACTTATTCGACTTCGATCAAAAACGCTCTCGGCAACTGCAGCACACTTCGAAGAGCGATTTCTTTTCTTCGAGTTAACATCAGACGAAGATACAGATGCTACTAGACTCTTCCCGTCAGCACCACTTCAGGTCGACTTACCCGAAGATTCATTTGTTCTTGAAAATATGGAAGCCATTTTTAAGTGTCCGAAACCTGATAAAGCCTCTGGATATGAAAATATCTGTAACCGCGTGTTGAAAGCGGTACCGGAGAGTGCTTTCCTCATTATGGTGTCATTATGAGGTTGTAGTATTTTCTGACGGTGTGAAAGCTAGCAGTCATCGCAATGATTCACAAGCCGGGCAAAACGGAGTTGAATCCTGTATCCTATTGGCCGATTTGTCTTCTGCCTTCTATTTAGAATTATTGAGAAATACTGGTTATTGTTGCTATTATTGAGAAGGGAGCCTGATCTCAGACCATTAGTTTGACTTCAGCTTTAGCCATGTGACGTTAGAGCAACTCCATGTAGTCACCGACCACATATAGAAATGCTATGCAATCTTTGTGGATATCGAGCAGACATTCGATCGAGTTTGACACCCACGTCTCTTGCAAAAGATCAAGGAAAAATTACCTTCGCCCTACTTTGCTCTAATACGGTATTACTTAGAGCGCCGTTCTTTTAGGGTCAAAATAAGGTCAAGCCATTCGTCCCATCACCCAGCAATCGCAGAAGTGCAACAAGGAAGTGCTCTTGATCCTTTTCTCTTTTATATTATATTGAAGCTCTAGACACATCCCTACTATTGGCCTTATTTGCAGGTGATCTATGCATGATGGCCTTTGCGAAAGACGTACATTGATGCTCTCGCTGTCTGTGCCAACAGGTGGAACATGAAACTCTACTATAGGAACGCCATGCATCACCTTGAAACAGCCAGCTACGGTTATTTACCTGCGACTTGCCTTATTAGATACTGGCTCATATGAAGAATAAGCAATCCTTATAGAACAAACGCACCTAAGTTGCAAAGATAATAACTACAATTTGATGCAATGATATGCAAATCTGGAACCCTGCGTCAATGTGGAATCTTTAAAAGGTGCAGTGGTTACAGAACCGAGCCATGATGCTTATTATTTGATGTCTTTGGTTCGTCAACAACTCCACCCTCCACAGAAACCTCAACTTGGCACTGTTTGAAGAGCAGGTCTGCTTCTATTCTAGCCGCTACAATGACCAACTCTTAAATCGTCAAATGACAAATCAGTGGAAAAGTACAGCTCATCTAGGACAAATTATGTATGAGCAAAGATTCCTAGCATATGAACAGCTCATTATTTGTGACAACTTAAGCCACTTAGGCTAAAAGATAAGTTTGAAGCTGTGTTATAGGATAATAGAACACCTCAGTCTATGATATTTTGTAGAACCCTTAAAATGGAGTTCGTAAACATAGAAAACATTCTCCAAGAAAAGAAGGATTTTCAAGCACAAATAATAAAATTGTCGCCTTTTTTCAGTTTGATTCTAAATAAACAAAAAACCTTAATATCTTTTGAGTTGCATATGAACTCAGGTGACGGCAAGGTTTTAAATATTTTATTATTAATCACATTTATTATTAAAACAATAGATTATCATAAATCCATTATATACTCTAAAAGGTTTATTCTATTTAAACTTAAAATACTTTGCAAGCAACTAAAAGCCAAAGAAATCATATATTACTCATATGCAATGTATGGGCGGTAGCTGTGGGCCTGGTTAGACACAATAACTAATAAGTTTCGGATTTGGGATAGTTTGCGCTGATCGATGACATACAATCTACATCGTTACTAATCTATGAAATTCCGTTGCTCTTCTACCATGCTGCAATATTTCTTTTAACTAAAGATTTCTTTAATCTTAACTAATTTTTGTATTCATTCATGCGCTCAAACTCATTTCATATTGTTAACTTCTAAATGTTTCCTACCAGTCTCTAAAATATTTAATTTGCTTAAATGCAAATACAAAACTTCAAATCGAATTTCCACTTAATTATGCAGTTAATTAAAACTTGAAAGTGATATGTCTTCAAGCAAATATCCTAATAGAAACATGAAACATAACTTTGGCAATAGTTTATGTTGAACTCGAATACAAAAAAAAAATCACAAATGCAGAAATAACTCATACGCTGCGTGTGCCGCATACTTGATGCATACCGAAGTAGGAAACTTGGCATCTTCATTTCAATATTTATCTATCATCTATCTACATGTCTGTAGCGAAATTTGGAAATTGCATATCATGATTATATTGAATATATGAACTGCTACACTTAAACAGAGACACACCAACAACATATTCTACATACAAATCAACATACCTTATGCATATTTCCGTGAAAAGGGAGAGTTAGGCAGCGTCCTCGTTTATTTAGTTATTGTGCAGCAGGAGCAACAACGTGACTTGTAAAATGATTTCAAGTTTTTCCTCTCGGAAAAATGATAACGCAAACGGACGGAAATAAAAGTAAAATGTCATGGAAAAGCAATGTAGCTGGAGCAGGAGTATAAGAAGAAGAAGAAGAAGAAGCACAAATGCTAGAGATATGACAAAGAAAAGTGCAAGTGTAAAGAACATAAATTGCATGAAATTTTCAACTCATGTTTTCGCTGCCTAACCTTGAACGCTTCGTTAGCTGCATTTAGCGCGCGTGAAAAGTAAAAAGCGCATAGCAAGTGAACAGCAATGAGCAGGAATTTAGGTGCGAAAAAGGATATCATCGCCTGGAAAGGCGTAAAATGAAAACACAAGGCATTGCAAGACGAGTGCAAGCAAGCGAAAGCTCCGAAAAGAGGTAACATAAATTGGAAATTCGTTTAAAATGCTCGAAAAGCACATAAAAAAAAAAAAAACTAAAGAAAAGAAAAGAACAAGATTAAATGCGGAAGTTGCGTTGAGTTAACAACTTGAAAATACCCTGCAACTTTGATTATAAAAATGTAAGCACCTAAACATTAAAAGTCCTTAAAGATAGCCAACAATATATCACGGCATCAACGGTATATCTGCATAATGGTGCTACAGGCATTGATTTTCAACGACATCTTGAGGATACTATGGATACTATGGCTTCCAGGCCAAATGAGAGAAGCAGCAATCAACATGATTTTCAAGCAAAGCCTGATATTCAGAGAGACTTATTGCTGGCCGTCTGAATGTGTTTATGAATCAATACAGTATTCAGCCCGAATATGAGTTTAGGCTTAAGGCAGGCCAAACGAGCAAACTTTTGAAGACCTTGAGTATTGTAATGCGGTATTCGTCGATGCCTTCTTATACAAGTTTAAAAAACTCCTGCAGCGTCTCACTTCTACCTTCTTCGATCTGTCTTTACTGAAAGGGCGAGAATTTCAGGTTATGTTTCGTGACACAAACTCTTGCTTCCGTTGGATAAGTGCAGATATGTGCTGGAGTTCCGCAGGGCAGCGTATTGGGATCGTTGCTATACTCGCTTTATATTGCTGACCTTCCCATTCCTATTTAACTCTTAAAACCACCTCTGAAGCACTCATTGCAACTCACGCCAAAGATGTGGATATTTTATACAGCTCAAATTTTCGCATTGAGGCCACAGATGCTCTTCAGGCTTGCCTCCATGTATTGGAAGTTTGGTGTAGATGAAGATGAATATCTGCAGCAGCTTTTTAGAGGGACCATTTATATAGAATGACAGCCTGCATAAAGGGACGACCTATATAGAATGACAAGCTACCTCAAGGGACTACCTACATAAAAGGAACCAGCAACATAAAGGGATCACTTGCATATAAAGACATTGAAAAACAGTTCGCATACCATTTTAATGGGATGACCACGTACATATTACGATAATTTGTATAGATATACAATAGAGGCACTATCGACATTTTACATCAATCTATATTGAGAGGCCACCTATATAGAATAAAAAAAACTGCATAGAGGGACCACCTACATAGAAGGACTACTTCTATGGAATGCCAAGTTGCATATAAAGGACACACCTACATAAAGTGAGCACCTGCAACAACCATTTACCTAGAAAGCATCAACTCCATAAAAGACAATTTATTTATGTCTACCTAGAGGAACTACCTATACATCACACTGGACTATATATCATATTCCTGCAATACCTGACCGTCGCTCTAAGGAAACCGCCTGAGGATGCTGCGGTTGAGTTGAATGCTTTGTAGAAGGAGTACTCTGCCACTATGGGCAAATAGGTTCCTATTCGACATACCATATCCATCTGTCGATAAACGAAGAGTCGAATATAGCTATATCAAATCCACTTCTGATGAAGAAAATTTATATTTTATTGGGTCTCGTCTACTTGTGTAAAAGAGTTGGAAAACCTAATAAGGAAACCACAATATTTTCCTTCTTATAAAAGAATCGCAAGAACCGTTGTAAAAGTCACTCGGACGAGAATATATATTTATATATAGGAGTCGGAACTGTGGCTTTCCTGGCACCTCAAATCTGGTTAAGGACATGAAGATTGACGAAACAGAACTCGACAGTCTTAATGTCGTCTACCTCTTATATACTTTTTCACAAATCTTAGCCATCCATGAGTGGTTAAATAAAAAAGAAATTTACTTCGCTCGAACTAAGCTATAACTCTGTTGGGTAGACGAATTCTAAAGGGACTACTAAGGGCCTCATTTTTTTTATAGCAAATCAGAGGCTAAAATGTGGTACTCGTGAGCTCTGGAATATTTGAATTTTGAGGAGAAACTTGCTCAGAGTTAAGTCATTAAACTAATGGGAAGATTCTGGTTATAAAAAAATCTACATACCAACCTAAATACCAAATAACATATTATCGGACAGGCAGACGGACAGAATCGTCTTGTCACTTTGAAAAGGCTTGTCATAAAAAGGCTGTTTGCAAAGGTTGTAACTAAATAACAATCTGCTATATTAGACATGTGAGATATACCTTTACCACAGCTGTACAGTCTGTATGTTATCTAGATATCCTCGATATAATTGCTCCTATAGCCATAGTCGATGTATAATGATTATGCGTATATCGCTGGGTGTTAACATAGATACATTTCGCCGGAAGCTAAAGCCCTCAATTTTAACAACGATATCCTTCAAGCACAAGTTATTGAAGATGCACATGCGATCTTTCTTACTAAGGTATACTCTGCAGCCCTAACTGCCACATCGGAAATACTATCGCGAGAACCAAAACTGAAAAAAAAAAAAGAACATCCCTCACTGTTAAAGCTTTGTTTATAGTGCAGTGAAGTAAGGCAGGTAGTACTTGCATGAAGAAGCTGTTGGCGCTGCAGAAATAAAAGCGACACAAAACACTGCTTATGGACGGTGGGTTAGGGGTACAGGAGGGCAGATAGTTCTTGGGCTAACTTACCCTAAGAATCGTGCCGAAGCATTCGCTAAAGATTTAAAGGCCCACTTCCTTCATATACATTGTCCAGACGAAGCTTAACAGCTCTGCTTATCCTCTGACTTCCAGTTGGCTCCATCAGTGCTAAGAAATTGCGGCGCATATAATAGATCTGAGGACCAATTTTTGATATAAAATTATTAAATGATAAATTTTAAGACAAATAAAAAAAACATTTTCCTGCGGATTCATTTTTTTTTAAATTTTCAATAACAGCACCTTCTGTGGATGCAAAAGAATATGTTAAAATGGAATATGTTAAACATTTCTTTAGGTGCAAAGTGAACGGCATAAAAAATACAATATACACTACCCAACACATACATGTGTAGGGTACAAAAAGGAAGGTAAAGAACTTAAATCGAATTTTCTTAATTTCAGCTTTTCTCACATGAGTTTTCTTTTGGCAATGCAGCTAAATGAAACATCAGATGAAAGCCGCTGGTGGAAAATTGTGCAAAACTTTCAGTCACATCTGAAAAATTATCACATATGAAAGAGTTATGCGACAGAGACGGAAATAGCGAGTGAGCGAGAAAGATATCGAATACAAGGGTAAAATTTAGTGGAAATTCATTAAAACTTTTGCAATTACGACAACTAAAAATCGTTAATTATTTTTGCCGTGCGCCGTTTAAAACGAAAGAAGAAGAAAAAAAGCAAAATCGTTTCGTTTATTTCACAATTTTACCTTTTGAATGCAGCGAATATACTCGTCATACTCGAATAGGAAGCAGCCAAATAAAGTTTAATTTTGTGCATCAAAGTTATTAAAAACTGTTCAGTTATTAAGATATAATTTGGCATACATATTCAGTTATCTCTAAGAAGCATTGAGCCTTAATGTTCTGCTAGAATACTCAATGCAATTTAACTAATATTTGATCAAACGACATCTCGCATAGCTAAATCAATTACCAACATTTGTAATAATTTCATTATTAAATGCCAACTCAACTGAAACTCTAAATGAACAGCAGCAGCAGTGGCATCTGTATATATCGTAGAAGGTCAGCTCGACTTGACTTGTTGTTGGCAGCAGTTGGCTAGTTTTAACTTGATTATCAAGCATTTGATTGGCAAACTTGTAGATTCAGTCAATAATACAAATGATTTGCACAAATAGCAACGACAACTGTGCATGCAAATATGCAGAATTGAATAAAATAGTCTCCGTTGCTATACACTCCCATTGCAACTGATTAGGCTTGGTCTATTCAGTGCTAACTTTATGTCTTTGATTTTGTTATAAGTTGAGGGTGTTTTGTTTAACAGTGATGATTCAACAAATAAGAATAATTTCTAGGATTGGTTAATTTCTATGTTAAATCTTTAACAGTTTAGTTTGCAGGATTTTTGAATAAATGTGAAGGAACTAATACAACGATTTCTTAGCAGCCAAAGTGCAAAAGCTTTCTCAGCAAGAATTAAAGATTCTCGAGAATGACACCGAAAAATATGTGCAGGTGACTTTAAAGCATGGGCTATCCATGGGCGAAAGTAGTCGAGTCATCTTAGAAGCATTTGTAACACTGTACATAAGTACAGCAGGTGCGTGGTTCGCTTTGAGTGTATAAGTGTTCCTTTATGCCCGAAACGCCTGCTCCCGTTTGACCTCCATTTTACAGTGCATGAAAATGAATAAATGAGCATGTGATCCCCCTTGTATAAAATATTTGCATATCATAAGACTTTGATACGGAGCAAGAGGAATAAATAACTTTCCTCATCTACAGATATAGCACGGTAAGCACGCAAAGCGTTTATAAGGCAATTCGAGAAATCAAGATGAAATCCTGCTTTGTGTATAAAGTGGAAGTGAACGTAGTTGTCATCTTTAAACCAGCAGTTCTAAAATATAGACAATAGCTATTGCGATTAGCTGCGACCCTATACACCCAACAGCTGACCATCACACGTCAAGTTTAATCGCACTAGAGAAGGGGTTACTTGCTCCACGTAGTAGTAATGAAATGCCGAACCTCTGTAAAACAATGAAATATTTATTAAAAATGTTTTGTAAAACGCAGCTTTCCATTGATATTCAAAACTAGATACAAGTGCTGTTTCCAAAACATAACAACAAAAAACACTGCAGTCGATTGAGCTTGGCTTTGAAATATCCTTGAACCCTATACCCTTGTATGAACTAGCATTTGTAAGATATAAACTAAAATGGTTGTTTTTAAGAATATAGAATATAGACCTATTAATATGGAATACTTTGCTTGTATTGAATTAAGTCCACCCAGTTTTGATATTTTTAAAAAGAAAAAGAAAATTTTTCTTATACCTTTGAGAAGGATTGACAAGTTCATTGAATACTAATTATCTGAAAGTGAATAAGGTGGACAAAAATTCCATACTTGAAGCCTCTGTCTGTTATAATATCCAAGTTCTTGAGGACAGCCTGACAGACGCACATGCCTATATCGACTCACGTTTTGTATGACGCCACATCTTAAAGTATTCCGATTGAAACCTTTATACGTTAAATTTGTGCGGCTCAAGCTGAATTAATAGTAGCAGCGATTTTTTTTTTCATTCAAAAACAAAGAAAAGAGAGATGTATGGAAGCTACCCTTCTTAGTGTTTCAAATTTTACTTTTATGGAAAATTTTTTTTTTATTAGTATTTATTAACTAAATTAACAACAATAAATATTTTTATAAAAAAAAAAAACTGAGAAGAAGATATAAACAAGAATATGTATTCTTCATAAGATCTGCCTGTTCTAACTGTTACATTACTTCGTACCCTCTGGCTACAGGGTATGAAAAGTGGACCTTTAGGAACCATAGAGGTGTTTTACACCGGCAATCAGAGTTGTATATTTGAGAAAATGACAAACTTTGATCTTTCAGCAAGCTAAAAGGCAACTTAAAGAAGGTACATATCCAAAATGATTTTTCTCTACGAAACTGATGCAGATACTGGCCCTTAAAGATCAGTAATGGACCAAAATCTTTTGGAACATCATGTGCAATGGCATTTAGTATAGCACCTGCCAAGCGTTGTGAAGACAGTAATTATTTTGACAATGATGTCAGCAAATAAGTGACCTTTGGTAAATCGTGAATCGAAGATCATGTAAGTCATGCTGTACCAATATACCAATACGGTACCAAAATTCCCAATTAGGAACTGTGGTTAGGGCCTAGAGTTCATTTATCTATGTGTTCATTTGACTATAAGCTATGGAAGCGTGCAGCGCATTCCATACAATAACGAACGATACATATTATATAGATTGACATAAGGTATAAGGAATGAAGGCAGATGCACTGCTGCAGCAAAACCTTTTGGAGACTGTTATCAGTTTAGAGATGCACTGGGCCACTGAACAACCGGACAATGCTTGGTACACTCTAGTCGATAATTTTTGTTCATGACTTATCATTACTCATCTATGTAAATGCAGGGCATCTCTGACTATCACTTCATCCCACTGATAATTCTTGCAAAGAACGAGAAAAACAGTGTTAGAGACATAATTTGTTTTTGCTATTAACCTTCGACCGACCAGCTTTTAATTTTCTTTTTTTCATTTGTTCTTGTTGTTTGTAGCTCGGTGTACCGCTTGTGTGCTTGCGATATGATTTCTTATTATTTCTAGAGATAACTTCAGGACAACAAAATGGATTTTTTATATAACAAAGAAATCGAGGCATTTTTAAATGGCTTGGAAAATGATGAAGAAAATTGAAAAGGATGATTCTCCTGTCAACAATGAAGATGGGATTGCTAACAACAATGACGATGAGACTGATATCTTAAATAGGAAAATAGGATTATTGTGGCGGAACATAATGAAAATTCGTATTTTTCCGATAAAGAATAAAGATATAGATGATGAAAGCATTCCACTTAATATGTTGCGTGTGAGACAAAAGATGATCTGTCAACCAGTGTATTTACAGTAGCTGTTTATATCAGTCGACTTCAGTAGTGCTTGACGGTTTTTTATGAGTGAAAATATTGATCAACGTATTTGTGTTAAGTTTTGTATTAAAACTGTGGAAAGTGTGGAACTATGTGTATTGAAAATGTTGCAAAAGACCTTTGGTGAATCTGCTCTGTCAAAAAACGCGCATTTAAGAGTGGAATTAATCGTTCAAGAATGGTCTGGAGATCGACGAACGCCTCATTCTGGTCGGTAATCAATGAGTGCGACCGACGATAACCTCGACAAAGTTAAAGAACTCGTTGCCGAAAGTAACCATGTAAATTAAAGAGAGATAGGTCCTGCATTTGACAGCGGAACAATGTACAATAATCGAGCGAGTATGTCAAAGCGTAGCTGTTTATTTGAATGGAAAACTTGTTTTTAGATGCTCTTGGATGTATGATAAAAACATTTCTCTTAAAAGACATCTTGGTCCAAATAAGCAATCAATGCAAAATGGATCCCACTATTGTTTCAGCGAGCATATCAGCTTCGTTTTTATTGGGAGCGAGTACCGCCCACACAATCTTCAAAATATCAATCTACTAGGACAATAATTTGCAAAATTTATGGCAACAGCCACAAAGCAAAAGTTTTACATGATTGCTGCTTAGCACAATGGCAAACAATGGCAAAAGACAGAACTTTGCGAAATATTAAACAAGACTATAGGCTCTTGGATGCTCTTCTGTGGTGATTTTAAGTAGATATTACCAGTAGTAGCTCGAAGGAACAAACAAAAATATGCTGCATTTTATAATAAGAAGCTGAGATAGATCATATACCACGCGGTCAAAGCCGCGGGTCCAGCTGGTCTATACATACTAATAAAATTCGAGTGTTTGTAATTTCACAAATAATTTTTAAAAAATAAGTCTGTCTGTTGCGTCTGATCTCCGAAATTGCTGAACCCATTTTGATGGAACCTTCACTGCCTGAAAGTTGACGTTATAAGTAGTAAATCAGGCCACTTTTATTTTGCAAAAAGGAATTAAGATTTCAGAACAACACAGCTAAGAAGCGAAGAGTATGTTTATTTACAGGATGTCAGAAATTTATACACAAATTCCGGCCTCTTTTACTGGAGGAGCTCTGTATATGCAACCCCACGAAACTACGCAATGACACTAGCCTACAAGTGAAGGCCTTACATAATCAAGTAATCGAAGCCACCATTTGTACTGGCATTTATCAAGCAGAAACAGGGTTTCCTTTGCGAATTCCCAGTTTAAGTTTAATCAATTAATTAAGCTCAAGTTCAAGTATAAAAAATAGTTGATATCCGGAATAATTGTTGGCGATTCCAGCGTTAACTCACTTGACGGCCCGAAAATATTGCTTACCTGAAAGTTAAAAAAAATTAATAAATAAAAAATTATTTTGTCATTGTTTCGTATAGAAATAAAGAACCACACGCGTGTGAAGTCGCGATTAGCAGCAAGTCTATATAACAAAAATCGTACCCAAATTTTATTTATAGAACAGTCCTCATAATGTATGCAACTGTTCTGTAATAAAAGTTCACCAACTCTTAAATAGTAACCCTTAAGAAGAAAATTTATTGATTTTCTCTAATTAAATATAACATCGATGCAAATTGATGACCGTCCGACTGACCGACTGACCAAGCTTTAAGACGCACTTAAAGTATTGCATATTGCTAACAACGCAGTCGTAGTCTGGTCTGATTGAATTTTGCCTGCGCTAGCGTAAAATCGTAAATTAGTCTGTGCAATTATGTTTACCTACATCTAATTAGCTTAATTGAAATTGGACAAAAGCCACGTACAAATAAACGGCAATGACAATGGTCAAAATGACGATGGACGATGGTGCTGATGCTGATGCTGCTTGGAAACGGAAGAAGTTTGCAGCGGATATTGCGTTTGGGCAACTGAGGTGCTGTGGACCTTTCTGCACATTGATTGTGGTACAATGTAGTTATGTAAAGTTTGGTATTGGTTTGGCTTCGACTATGGCCCGATAAACAGTAAGCTAAAATATATACACGCATATAAACAAACAAACAAACATTCATTCATTCACTTACTCACCTAGCACGGATTTGGTTTACCATATGTGCTGTGTCCTTTGCTGTTGACAATTGTCCTTGCTGTCGTTTGTTGTCTCTGTTGATTTGGCCAAATATTTCACATACTCGTACGTTGCTATCAACAACAACCAAAAAGCATTGTGATATTATGCCATGATTAGCAAATATATATCTGGCTATAGACTGACTGGTCAGTAACATGCCGCCAACAATAATAACAACAACAACGAGAACAACATGCATAAACCACAGCATACGTGGCGCATTGAATTCGTGCATTCGAATGAATTTTGCGTATTTAGCTGAGCCGTATTTGTATTAAAGCTTTCACTGTTTATTTTAGTACTTAAGCATAAATGTGTACATATGTGTGTGCTCTGCTGTTTGTTTGTTTGTGTGTGTGTGTGTGTGTGTGTGTGTGTTCATTGGCCTTATGATTTATGTTTGCGGTCATCATACATTAAAGACTCTCCAAAATACAATTTTTAAAGTTGCTTTGCATTGCGTGGGATTAAAATACAAAAAAAAAAAGGTACATTTTTCCATTCTTAGCCAAATTAGCTGCAAAATTTCTGTTTATTCATTTTTCAAAGATTTATTGCTGAGTTTAGAATGCTTCCAAAAATAGAAAGCTTAATGTAGGTTCGATTATTTTTTGCTTTTGTCAACATTAGCTGATTTTTAAAGTGCTCGTGATTGATTGCCTGCAAAATGTTTGTTTGCTTTTGACGATAAATTTTATAGACATACAGAAATTGTGTGTCCTTGTAAAATAAATCTTAGTGGGCGGATGCAACAAACCATATTCAAAATAAAATAAATACAAGCAGTAGGAGTAAAAGTGCCTAGAAACAATATTCTCATCTATTTTGGGGCATAGCTTCACAAATATGTCAATAATTTTTAGAATTTTATTTATAGAACGACTGCAAAATAAAATGTTGTTCGGTGTTTGAAATGCTGACAAAGTGAACAATTCTAAGTCAACTCACGGCATCGGTAAATTTTTAAAATTGAGAGCTTTGCTAATGTGAACCACGTAGATGCGATTAATATTTCAGGATCTGATTCAAATAGTTGGTAAATTTTTCGAATAAGTGGGTACGACATTCTTTATTAAAATTTTTTTTTAAATGTGTTTTCAACGGATACTTTAGTTCCCTTAAATATTAAATCCTTCAGCACTATTGCCTGCTTAATTGATATAGTTTTTTATGTAAATCAATTAATTTTATATATGTTAAATAGAATAACAATGCGTGCTCAAGCCGAGTTAATTAGGAATTGATTTTTGTATCATTTTAAAATTTAATGTAAACATTTTTTCATAAAACTTGGCATTCCCTTGCATAAAGCTGTGTCCTTTTTTTTTTGTTGTTGTTATTTTTTGCTCTGTGACCAAAGCATGTGCCATCTAATTTTCCAAGCGGTTGCTACCAAATTGTGCACTAAATAAACTTTTGAGTGCGTTTATGCTACTAGGACACTGGCTGCAAGGCATCCATGGAGCGACCGAGCATGCTGAGGCAACCAAATCGGCGCAAGGTTGCTGTATACAAAATATTGTATGTATAAACTGAGCTTTGTGCGTCCGTCTGTCTTGCTGTGGCTTTTTCCGGTTGGCACAACTCACTGCACTGTCGTCATCACCAACGCCATCGCCATAGTTTGTCGCTGTGGCTTTCGATTTCTATGTCTGTGTGTGATGCTATCAAAACACTTTGGCTTCATGCCAAACAATGTGCAGCAGAAAGATTACTTTTTCTATTGAAAAATGTTTACTCGTATAGTAAAAATTTCTTCTGCGCTTTTCTCTAAATAAAATCGAAACATTTTTGTATATATTTGCAATAAATTTATGCCACAAAATTAAGCCACCAACAAAAGGTAGCTACCAACATTCAAGCTGTACGGCATATACGCATATCAAATTCACTTCACTCTATGCGAAGAACTCAATTAAGCATTCAATTTGCACAAAGTTTTAGCCATAAATTCGTGGAGCTCAATGTCCGTACGCATAACTTTCGAGAAATTTCGGCATACAATTACCACTGCATAAACCCACATACATGCAGCACGCATGCACATGCCCTGGCTGGGTTACTGTTCCATTCAGGGAGGCTAATTTAATAAGAAATTCTACAAACTACAAGAAAAGGCTTAAGTTCAGCATGCGTAAAATTTTCGAAGTTGTTCAAGTTGCTAAACCTAATTTGCAGCAGTGTGAGTGCTGTGCCACAATGAACTCGTACGCAGCAGCATTATTTTTCAACGTACCCAACATAAAAAAAAAGTAGCTGGACAGCATGTCTTGTATACGTCATCTGCACATGTTCTTCGTGCGCTCATAGAGCCGTAGTCGTGCGTGTATTGGATTCTATGCTTCTTGAAAACTGGCAAAACTTTTTGTATATGAAATTTTATTAAAACAAATAATCAACTAAAGTTTTATGTTGAATTCGTTTATGACTCTGTTTGTCTGCTTTCTTGCTGCTATGGGTGCTGTGGGTGCTGATGACCTTTCTTAATGAAGTTTGCGCTTTTTGACAAAGTTAAATATGTCGAAAAATTAGGCAAACGAGTGAATTGTGTGAAAAAGTTTGAAAAAAAAAATAACAGCGTACAATAGAAAACAGTCGCAATATGAAATTCATTATATTAATTCTTGATATGTTGTGACGAATCCAACGGGAGGACCTCCTTTTATTAGCCTTATTATTAATTTTAATACTTGATGTAGCTTAGCTATTATTGCTGTCGAAACATATATTAAAAATGCTAAAGACAAAGCCCGAATAGTGGCTCAGGCTGCTGCAACTCCCTGTAGCTACGCACGCAGCAACTTCACCCTCTCTCCGGAAGCAGTAGGTCTTCTAATGCTTAAGATGCGCTTTAGACGAGAGTTCATCAGAACCAATTACACAGCGATCGATAGACCGTATGACAGAATATCTAACAGGGTGAGAAAGGTGCTAGCCTTATTAAAAAGAGAAGCTCAAAGTAAGCCATTTGGAAGCAGGTAAGTTGCACAAAGTTTCCAGTTCGAAACCCTGATGGCTCAAGAGGGCAAGATGCCTCCAGAACAGAGCCGAAGCGTTCGCGAAAAATCTGGAGGAAAGTTTTCAGCCGTTCGAGACAGCATCGCCAAGAAGAGTACAGCTAGTGGCCGAATCTATAGAGGCAGATGGCCCTTCCTGTAGCCTTTATCATCCTTAATGAAGGGGAAAAGCTCCAGGCGAGCACCAGTTTGATAATCGCTCCATCAAGATGCTTCCTCACAGAGCTTTGCTATTGCTTCTGTTGATTTTCAACACTGCTCTTTTACTCGGGTCTAGAAGAAGGCCAACATCATCATGCTGCACAAAACTGGGAAGCCAGCAGATGAACTGGACTCGTATCGTCCGATATTGTCTGCAAAATATTCTTGAGACCAGGGCGATCAAAAAGGCAATCCCAAAGTTTCAGTTTGGCTTCAGGCTCTGACACGGCACGCCTGAGTTGTAAACTTTGCACTTAATGGATTTCATGGAAAGGAGTATAACATTGGAGCTTTTTTAAATATCCAGCAGGCATTTGACAGAGTGCGGCATGCAGGACTCCTGCACAAGCTTAAAGGAATACTCAATCAATAGCTCTACCTAATTATTAAAAGCTTACTTCACGAGCGCTCCTTCAATATGGTTCAGGACAGGTCGATCCTCTCAAGCAAAGAGAGTCAAAGCTGGTGTACCTCAAAGTAGCGCACTAGGGCCAACTCTTTACAGCCTGTATACGCATGACATGCCCTTAGCCGACAACATACCGATCTCGGACCCCAACAATTTACTTGTT
The DNA here is from genome assembly GCA_035044805.1 of Leucophenga maculata. Taxonomy (NCBI): domain Eukaryota; kingdom Metazoa; phylum Arthropoda; class Insecta; order Diptera; family Drosophilidae; genus Leucophenga; species Leucophenga maculata. The sequence continues at coordinate 5,483 of JAWNNP010003819.1, read as the reverse complement.
GCCACCTTTGCAGATGACAATGCAGTTCTGGCCGGTGACAAGTACATCTACACTGCTACAGATCTCCTCCAGATTCATTTATAAAAAATATAAAAACTGAGCCTGTAGATGAAATATTGCTAGAAACTCTGACAAGTGTGTATCAGTCACATACACTCTTAGAAAAGACACCTTCCCTTTGGGTATTCTTACAGAACAATGCTCATAAGTAGCGGGGCGTCACTCTGGACAAACGTTTAACTTTCCAGCGACACATAACTGAGGTAGTTAGGCGCCTCATGGTCATCTATAAAGTTATTCTGGCATTCATCTGGAGATATAGTATTCAGATAATCGTGTCGCTCATGGTATCTTTGGCGTTAAATGAGCAGACAGCAACATATACCATGTTGTGTTGGACAGCCAATATAGTAGCGAAAGAGAAGAATGGGTCTCAAACTTTATACAATGTTTCAGCAAATAATTTAGAGAAGCCACCTATTTGACAACAATCCAGAAGTCAACTTTCTAGACGTCGAATATGCTTGACATAAAGGCATATGCTTGACATAAGGTAAAAAATATGCTTGACATCAAATGGGCTTGACGTCAAATATAGTTGACGTTAAATATGCTTTTCCTCAAATATGCTTTTCTTCCAATATGTTTAACGACAAACATGCTTGACGTCAAATATGCTTGACGTCAAATATGCTTGACGTCAAATATGCTTGACATCAAATATGCTTGATTTCAATTTGCTTGGCAAAAATTATACTTGACGTAAAAAATATACTTGACATCACTTCGGCTTGACGTCGAATATGCTATTCTTCCCATATGTGTATCGTCAAATTTGCTTGACGTCAAATTTTCTTAATGAATGAGAAAATCCAAATATGAAAATTTGAAAACATTCTGCGCATAAATTGATACTATTATTGCCTATGTTTACCAATTTGCAGTGACTCACACCTTCAACCTAATAGTTTTTCGCATTTTAAAAACCTCTGTCACTTCGCATATATTTCTGTTGGTCGGACTATGTTTTTTTTATTAGTCATTCGTATACTGATTTGGCTCCAAATGCTATTTTTTATTAACTAAACAATAAGTCAAAATATGCGCTTCAGTTGGGCACTAGTCTTAGCTTTAATATTTATGCATTAAAGCTTGACTGAAATTGTTCTTCATGTCAATCCATCCACTTGCCAATGTTCAATTCAATGGTTGAAGTTTCCTTGCTTAAAAGCCAAATTTTAATACAATTTAAATTTTTGCATTTTGTTCACTGCCAGTGAGCAACAGGACTAAGAGCACGGCAGTGGCTAACCAGCCGCGAAAAGACACGCGAATATGCAGATACATTTCGCTGTGTGCTCTTTGGTTTCTATAAATTTTTTATAAACTTTTTTTCTATTTTTTTTTTAGCTATTTTTAAGAAATAGCAACAATAAAGGGCCAAAGGACATTGTTTCGCCTCGCTTAGCGACTGTTCTGTGTCCCTTTGTGTGCGCACTCGAAATGTAAATTGAAATGAAAATGGATTTTATGGCAAATGTTTTCTTTTATTTCCCATTTTTTTCTTCTTTGCTTTCCATTAAGAGTATCTTTGGTTGCTTACGTTTATTATTTTGTAAGTGAAATGTAAGTACCAACTCTATTAAAGTAAAATTTTGAACAAACAATTTAACTTTTAAGCAACATTATTAGGCACTTTAGACGCCAATTGCTGCAGCAACGCAATTCAAGTTGTTCGATTGGATGTGCAGCGGCTGCCATTGGAAAAGCGACAGTAAAATCATTCATCATCAAGGCAGCGCTTGGAAAGGAGGCAAGGGAGGCATACCATCAAACATAATAATCAAACATCAACAGCATATAAAAAACGACCCTGAGGCAAAGGAGCAGCTAGTGTACCGAGAAGAAGAGGAGGAGAATGCTGCACGGTAGGCGGAAAGAAGGCCAAAAGTCCATGAGACCGACATCAGCAACAGCATTAACGCGCCATCAGCACAATTGCTGAAGGGAAAAATGGAGCTGGTGAGGTGGCGCAGATAGGGTAAAATATGTCATATACAGGGACTTGGAGCAGTCAAAATATTTCGTTTGCTCCGTTTCGCTCATCGTAGTTTAATTTTATTTTATGCTCCACGTAAATTTTTTTCTATAATTTGGTATTTATTTTCATCAAATATAAAAAACTTTTATGAAAGATTTGTCTTTTAAATTTTTATTTCATTTCATTCGGACTTCAAAAAACTTCGCATTGTTTTTTTTTTATTTGCCATGGTTCCGGCTAATACTTTAAGTCCTTAAAATTTTAAATATTAAGGAACAAAATAAAAATACCTTCAACTTTTTTTCGCAAGTTCATTTCAAATGTGCACAGTTTCTTGCTTCAAAATATTCATATGTTCCATGGTTCACACTACGCTCCGCTTCAAATCCCTGGTTCTATATATATCCATATATATTGAGTATACGCCATGGTGCCAGTGTGGGTGTCGACACACGAAGTTGTAGACCAATGACCTACACGGAAAATGTTTTCACTCAAAACGCAAATGCAATAAAAAAGGCAATTTATCAGCATAAAATATTATGGCATAAAGATTTTCCGTATTTTTTCCGCTGCCAAGGCTTTTTCTCTCCGTTTTTTTTTTTTATTTGTTCAAAATCAAACATATTACTTCTCCTTTTCGTAAAATACAAATAAAAAGAAAAGAAATATTGCATTCGAGTTGTAAGTTTAAAATTTAAAGCAGATATTGCTTAATTTTGTGAAGGCTGCTGCTACTCAAATTAACGCTTCGTGGTTAAAAATCAAGGTGAAGTGTTGCCGTTGACTAGGTTGATTGATAGAGAAGTGGCAGCAGATTCAATTTTGCCGTATGCTGCTGCAACATTTTCTGTACTTGACATCATTCGCCACTTAATAATGTTGCTGCAAATAGGCGCAGGGTGAAATTTTTGCGCTTTTGCATGTAGCGTGGCGTTGACAATCAAGTGCGGCTGGATCCGAAAGCTGATTTGAGTAATTAGACATGTTAAGACTTAAATTTTGCACAATTCAAGCTTGAATATTTAAAGAGGTCACAACTAATAGCAGCTCATATGATAATTAGTGCTTAGAAATACGAGTATATAGTTCTCTGATCTGCATCGAAGTTGGATGTTTATACGTCAGGGAGAAGATCCATGAACAAAGACTCCTCTATCACCTCTATGTCGTTTAGAAAGCCGCTGTACTAGGTATTCAGCAACGATTATTTGTCTTTACAAAACAAAGCATTATTCGGGTAGGAATGAATCTTTTTAAGCTTTTTGATACCAAAATAGATTTTAAGCAGGGGGATCCACTATGGTGCGACATTCTACTTTAATGCCCATACATATAGAATATTTATGGCTCCATCTTCCTCAAGAAAGTGATGTTGATCAAGTACGAGAATGATATTGATTTAATTGGCATACAAGAAGGGCATTATCAGGGATTAATAAATAGGCTCAATTATTACGTTGAGAATACGAAGTATTCCGTATCTCGCATGATATCATCACTTCTGTGACGAAACACCAACCAACACCACGGAACACAGTTGCCTCCCATTGATGCCGCTCTCCTTTGCCTGAAAAAGAAAAGAGTACGCCAGGACAAAAGACATTCGCGTGTAGCGATTCCAAAAGGATCTCGAGGAAAGCAGATAACACCAAATAGATGCTATGCTGGACTACGCAGACTCCAATTACACGTTTTGGCAATTAACAAGCCGCTTTAAGAGACAAGCTACTGCGATAGTCCATTAAAGGAACCAAGAGGAGGATGGTGATATAGCACTCAGCAGAAAGCCGAGATCTACGATAGCAATCTATATATGCAAAGTTTTGTGTCAAATGGGAATGTCTAGGCAACCGGTCACGCTGCAAGAAACTTAAGATTGGGGTACTTTTCACAAGACCATATGGCCAATGGTGTGAATCCTAGTTTCGACACAGTTTGTGAAAAGTCAGATAAACTCTTTGAATTACAAATTCAGTCTAACTTGACGCTTAACAAATTGATAGACATGCAAATGTAACTGCTGTCTCTTCTTGTGGCAAAAAAAAAAAAAAAAATGAGCGCTGACCTACGAGTTGAAGTCTGGAACGCTGAAGGTATTGTGCACCATGCAAACGAACTCGAGTTGTCTATACAAACGCATGGACTAAATGTCATGCATATCAACGAAACACACTTAACTTCTAGATCCCATTACCAAAAAAAGTGGACTTGAAATATTCAGTGCTAATCATTCTGTCGATAGGAGTACTGGAGGAGCGGCAATTCTAATTAAATCGAATATTAGACACTTTCCGTTCATCACCATGTGTTGTAGATTTTTTCTATGAGTTAGTATAAAAGTAAGCACCAATCTTGGAGACATCGTACTAGCATCAGTGTATTGCACACCAAATTATGTCTGGTGCTCAACTTATTTTAAAGAAATATTTGACGAGCTTGGTTCGAAGTTTCTGATTGCTGGTGATTGGAATGCTAAACATCGTCTATGGGGAGCAAGCCGCACGTGCTTTAGAGGAAATACCATATTTGATCTCGTATCAAATTAAAATATGCATATTTTGGGAACAGGTTCGCCCACTTATTTCCCATACAGCAACCGAACACCTAGTGCGATTGATTTTGCAAAATACGCTGGCAGTTCATCGTCAAGCTTGTCTATCACAGGTTTGGCAGAACTGAGCTCCGATCATATTCCATTGATCATCCAACTAACCCAAAATTGTTGGCATCTTCCGCAAATATTCGTCGGTTTCAATTAAAACTTAAAGAGAGAGTAAACCTTAACTTGGAGATAAAAAACGGTGATGACATTGATGACTGTTCCTATGCAATCTATATGAAGCTGCTGACTTCGCTACACTTGGACAGCGCCTCCCATGTCCTAATAATTCTTCCCGCCCACTTGCGAGACCCGAGATTATTGATTTTGTGAGACTTAAGCGTAGTCTCAGGCGACGTTTCATGCGAACTCGAAATGAACTCGACAATAGAGCATGGAAAAGGGTTGCTGCTGAAATTGCGCAAATTGCTTTTTGAAGCCAAGAGCGATTTTTTCGATGACATGCTGCGCGATGCTGATCCGGATAAACCGTATGGCTATAATCTTTGGAGTTGTACAGGTAAAATAAAAAGGCAACCCTTGTGCAATACATCTCTCCAAATGCGTTCGTTCTATTGAAGAAAAAGCTGAAACATTCACAGACGATCTGGAAAGTTGATTTAAACAATTTGAATTGGCTTCATCTGCTGATGTTCACTCCACACTGGATCAGCTCTCAGTTCGTTGCATGCAATCCAACAATATTAGGCGTGTCACATTTGAAGAGGTTAAGCACCAAATAAACGAGCTAAAACCACGAAAAGCTTCAGGTTACGACGGCATTGACGATAGGACTATCAAGACTCTTCCGGTGCGAGGAATTCTGTTTCTGTTACAGAT
>JAWNNP010003818.1:0-82301 GCA_035044805.1 Leucophenga maculata | reverse complement strand
TGTTGCTCCAAGACTGGTAACAATCTTTCAAATCTTTTAGAGAAATTGACAGCAAGCTGATGATGAAGTTTTCGGATTTCTTTCGATTTTGAATCATTATAACTTCCGCACATTACCATTGAGTCGGTTCTTTAAGCACTCCCGCATAAATATTGTCACATCCAGATGCCTTTTTGTCATTAAGTTTTTTTATTTCTAACTCAACTTCGTTTATTGAAAAGTTTCTTTACAGGATGGTCCATCTGGGATGGTGACTCCAAGAAATTTAATATTTCTTCGTCTATGTAGCCATTAGATGAGTTCGGCTGAAAAGTTGAGTGAAGGTGCTCTGCAAATGCCTTTACTTTATCTTTAAAAGATTTACAACATACTTCGTTTTTTATTTTATTGGAAAATTTCGCTTCAAATGTCGCTTTAAGTACTTTGTAGCACGCCATAGGTTGTGTTCAGAATTCCTTACGTTTGGTTCGAGGTTTTTAAGAAATTCAGCAGTTGAGTCGTTTCTTACATCTTTCAATACTTGCTTAAGATCCTTTGACGCTTTGTTAAACATCATTTTATCTTCTACTTAGCTGCCATTTTTGAGTTTCTGAGCAATTAGTATTCTAATTTGTATCCGTCCTGTTGTAGATTAGACTCGGTGTTGAAAAATTTAAAATATTTTGCCGATATATTTTTAATTTTTCAACACAAGCAAAATATATTTCCATATATATCCAAAGATATATTGGATTGGTAAATATTTTACGAACTCGTATACATCCTTTCTGCCTTTACCATTTCCAGAGCATTTTCTTATTCTTCCATGCAATAAAGATATATAAAAAGAGTTAATTTTCAGCGCGCTTTTATTATACCATGCATGAGATGTCCGGCAACCCTTTTCACACCAATTCCTACCCTTTGTTTCGTCTTTTATTTAACTGTTTACGGCGCCATATTGGACTTTTGCAATTAGTTCCGTTTGGCTGCAGTTACGGACTTTATTGCACTGCGATTGCGAGCATATGTTTGCATACGCCTGCTTGCTGCCATCCGCCAAATACGAAGTCCTGCAATCTCACAAGACGCAATTATTTACCAGACAAACGTACTGGAAGACGTACGTCTTTTCGGCGCAATAACTGCACCCCAGGGAATATATCTGCTGCTGTGAGATTCCTTCGCATATTAATATTTGTACTGGAAAGAAGTCATCAGAGGGTTAAATTACAAAGTGAAGCAGCGATTTTCATTTTTCTTGCACCTCACACCCGGGCGAGGTTTATCAAAAGGAAAGTATTAAATGGCAACCAATTTTTTTCATTTCTTTTTTCTTATTTTTTTTTTGTTTTATATGCGTCGTGCAAAAGTTTGCTACTGATTTATGGTTTGCACAGTATTTCTTCAGTTTAGAGAATTTGTTTGTCTGTATTCTTTGGCTACTGCGCTGCGACACGCAACAGTTGCAAGTCTCTTAATGTCGGCGTTTATTTGAATAAACTCAGTTTCTGGCACAGCAAAAGTTTGATTTCATTGCTGCGCCCGAGGATGTTACTCATGCTGGCTGTTCATCTTGCCGAAAAGTTTAAAAGTTTTCGGTTAACTGATTCTGTGCAGCCTGCCTCACCTGCAATAATATATATAGTCGAAATTTACACCCAGGGGACTCATAATTTAAAGTAAATATATCAATAAATTATGCTACGTTTCGCCTAGATTGTCTCTTTTAGCTTTAACTTCTGTGCCTTAAAGTAGATGAGTTTCTAAGATATTCAAAGCTAGCAGAAAACTGATGCAGCTTCACCCAGCCAGCCTACTTGCCGTTGCATTAAATAAAATTCTACAAATAAATTATTAAATCAGAAATCATAAACAATTCCAAATGTCCGAAGTCAACAAATCAATTTCCTTTAACAGCCAGTTTTGTGCAGCATCTAAGGTGGCTTTATACTTCCTTGCTTCTGCTGGCATTGAGGAATGCCCAGCATGTGTCACCATTAAAGCGATTAGCTGCACCATGCGCCGCTCGAATGCACGCTTTCATATTTTGCCAGGCAACCAGCAAGAGGTCCTTTGTGTCTGCTAATAGCGCTCAAATGGTGAACGCCATAAGGTAGATTACACTTTCGTGGGGTGGGCTGTTGGTTGGCGGTAGCGGTTGTGCGTCACATCAACTGCATTTATCAATTACATCCGCAAACGTATGTTCCCAATGGTCCAGACGCTGTCCGAATTGAAACATCAACGCAGACTGTTAAAAAAATACTTTTGGAAAAGTGGTTTCAGTTGTGCTGTCAATCTCAGCGCAGACCATTGGGAATCGCTTGCACCGTCGGCGCTGAGCTGTCGCTGTGTGATGTGCTGCTTGCGCTCTGATTTTTCTTTTTTTCTAGTTTTAATTCAATTGAACATACGCATTTTTTTCCCCCGCATTTAAATCAAGCACACTTTAATGCTTTTGACTCTCCCAAATTACAAATACAAATGTTAAACATTAAACAGTTTATTTTTTATACAGGAAAAAAAAAATACAGAGAAAACGATATCAAAAATTTTAGGCATTCAAATTGCTTAAGCTGTCGTTTTTCGTTATTTTTTTAAACTTACTTTCGAACGCAAAATTTGCCATTGATTAAATCACTTCTATTAATAAGTATTGCCGTATTTTTACACGTAATGCTGCTATTTGCCGTGAAGCGCTATCGACGCTCGAAACAACAAAAGCTGCCGCAGGGCGGCGCACTGGTCAAGCAGTTGCCAGAGGATTATAGCACAACTGTGCCATTGGTTGCCAGTTGTGCTGGCGTAGATGCAGCAAACATCACCCGACTCGCCTGTCCCTTTGACAAACCGAACACGCAGGAGGACGAGGAGCAGCTGGAGAATATACAAATCGCGCAGGCTTTTCTGCAGCGTATGCAACATGTGAGGTCCTTCATGGAGGATGACTTGTTGGCGTGTGACGCCAAATGGTCACTCTTTGTGACGGCTGCCATGAGCTATCGCTACGAGAGCCTACTGCGTCCTTTTCCAGAGAAGTTTACCATTAAAGCCGCTAGCAACGACGACGACGATGATGAGAACGACGCGGAGCAACAGCCGGACTTAACGCAACTCTACGATGTCATCAGCGAAATGCCAACGCTGAGCATTGTGCGTCGCAATATCGCCACGCGAAACTATGAACAATTTAAGCTGCGCTCCATGGACTTGCTGCACTGGGTACTCGTGCTCGTACGAGATCCGCTGCTGCGCACGCTCAGTGCCGAGGAGATTAAATACTTCTTTGAATGCCTCGATGCTGTGCCGCCGCCGCAATGCGATTCATTGACGGATAGTGCCAACTTAACGCACATCTTCGAGGTCATACCATACGAACAGAATCAGCGTATGGCCGAGTACTGCAGTCTGCGGCAGCACCATATCGAAAAGGTCGCCTTCTACGGTGGCCAGCTGGAACAATTCTACAGCATGCTGCACGCTGACAATCTGCCTGATGACAAACCGTTACTGCTGACCACCGATCTAGAGGAGGCTGTACGTCGCAGCCCTCTGTGCGCCGGCTGGGGTGCCTCGCGCTGTGGCGCCATTATACGCTGCGTGGCCGTCTGCGAGATCATACACAATCCAAACTATGTACAGATCACCGAGGATAAGAACAACCTCAACAACATGGATGTTGTAATACTCGATGGACGCTATATGCGCATCAGTCACTTGATCTTCTACGGCCACAGTTGCAAGATACTCGACGAGCTGCGCGAACAAGAAATCTCCGGCACCAGTGTCAAAAGCCTGGAGTCGCTACTTGTCATCACTAAATGGCTGGAACGGCACAAACGCTTCATCTCGTTCAGCGTCTACATGGCATTTGTCGGCATACGCTGGTGGGTGTGGCAGACCGCCCATAAGGCGCTACTCGGTTAAATTGCACAGCGATGAGTGATTCCAATGTATGTTTGCATGCAGCATTTTTAGGCGTGCAACCGCTGCTATGTACTATATGTGGAAAATTTGTAGCGAAAAACTTATTTTTTTTCTTTTTGATCAGAGAAAATATGTTTTTTTTTTACGCCGCGTAATAAAAAATTGCATAGTTTTTCTGAACAAAAAAAAAATGAACTGAAATGAATTGAATTATGTGATGTAAAAAGCCGTCGAGGCGACTAAAAGCATTGAATGCACAACACAACAACAAGTAACTTAATTATTAACTGGTAAATTGACTCCGAGGCTACTATTGGTTTCTGTGGAGGCGACTGGTAGATATACACTACGCCTTTAGTTATTCTATTTAATTTTTTACTTTTCAAAGTGTACATAGTCGCAAAAAGGTTAAAAATAGACGGAATTTAGCAGAAGGCACAGATTTTACTATTGAGTCTGCATATAAAAGAAGGTCAAGGACGAACTCATCGGGATGGAAGCACAGTCTTCCAAGATAGTTGTTGCTGTGATGACCAATTTCTTCGTCTGAAAACTTTGGTGGTACGAGAGTTGCTACATATATTTCTAGCCGAGCAACAAAACATGTTGCCTGGTGCAATCTGACGTCTCCATCGTAAATTCTGACATTTTTTAGGCCTAACTTACTGTGAACACTTTGACGTGCGAGCGCAATTTGGTTTCTTTACAGGCACCTAAAAAATTCATCTCGGTCAAAAAATGGAATTAAACCGTAAATATTTTCATCAAGACAAGAGTGCACCATTCAACTTAAATCAACTTTTGGTAATGAAGCTCCATCCTTGGCCATTATGAAAAACTGGTACAACTGTCAATTGGTGCAAGCAAGTGGTAAAGAAATTGATGCGAGGTGCGTCAAAAGCCGTCTACTCAATTGTGAGAGGTGACGAAACGTGGATATATGTATATGAGCCCGAAACAGAAAAGCAGTCGACCGTCTGGGTCTTTCAAGACGAGCCAAATCCAACAAAAGTTACTCGCTCTCGCAGCACATCAAAGCAAATGATCGCATGTTTCTTCTCGAAATACGGACATGTTGCGACTGTGCCGCTTGTGAAAAGAAGGAAGGTCAATTCTGAATGGTATAAAACCATTTGTTTGCCTGAAGTGTTCGATGAACTGAGGAAAACCAACCGACGAAGACGATTCATACTTCATCACGATAATGCGAGCTCTCACACTTCGGCCGTAACAAATGAATTTTTGGATGCTCAAAACATCGAATTGATGGGTCAACGGGCATACAGCCTTGACTTGGCACCAAATGACTTCGACGAACGTTCGGGCCGGCTGAAATCTTCATTGAACGAACAAAACATCAAAATTGCCAGTGAATTCATCAAAAATAGCCGAAATCCCATCGGAATTGGGATTGTCCAAAGACTCAATCTGGTCGATCATTAATGGGCCATTTTATCTCTGTTTACTTATCTACACACGCACATACATGCGCAAAAGACAGTTTGGAGATTTTTTACGAAGCAAAGGGTCTTGAGTGAACACATGAGCAGAGACAGCGAGCAAAGTCAGCTCGTTTGTTGAGCGAAGTGCAAACCGAGCAAAAACAATGTTTGAGTGTTTTTTCAAGACAGTTTCGAATTGCGTCTGTGAGCGACAGTTTTTTGCTGACAAAATGCAAAGGAGGGACCTTTTCTTGCGAGCTCTGGTTCCAAGTTCAGATAAATCTAACCATTTCAACCAGTCGCGCCCAGCATTCTTGCTAATTAAATTTCGTTTATTTATATTTACGTCAGTTGAACTGTTTATAAAAATAACTACAGCAGAATGAACCGAACACTGATCTCGAAGAACTCTTTTTTGCAACCAGGTTCTGTCAATACCACAATAAGCTGGTATGTTCAACATAACGGGATGTCTTCTTGGAACTGAGAGCCAACATGTAGGATAACCTGAGTAATTTTCTATAATGATGCATTTTAAAAATGTTCTAATGCTTGGATTTGAAGACTTTTGTCGTTAAATTTAGCTGCTATTAGAAAGTTGTTCCATAGCTGTAAACAAGCTCTTCCAGTTGTTGTTGTTCAAACAAACTGCCAGACATGCTGTTATACGGACATGTCTAAGTATAACAACTCGAAATTTGATGATTTTGCTTTTTTCTCCTTGTTACATACATATGCACAAACTTAATATGACCTGGCACACAATGGGCGCAGGGTATAGAAACACTCAAGCTAAATAATTATATTAGCTGCATCGAACTTTTCAATGCAATCACAGTTGAATTATAGAAAAAAAATTTCTGCAAGATTCATTAAATCAAAATATAATTCAATTTGAAGCAGCTTGCACTACGCCACGCCTAACGCTGCTGCGCCCACTCCATGCAGCACCCTTAGAAAGTATGCAACGCCATAAATAACAACAATTTAGCATTACAAGTGACGCAGTAAAAAATTTATTTGCGCTCGCACATTTTCAATTTTCGACAATTTTTTCTAACAATTGTGCGAAATTCTTTTCGTCGTTACGGACAACACATCGACAAAGGACAACGACAAAATCGAGGAAAAAAATGTGTGATATGGAGTAAATAAAAAATCCTTTGGCCAAGCCAACGCCAAAAGGACGAAAGTTGGCGATGTCTTTGGACATATTTAAAGGCGTTGAATTTAGTGACTTGCTTTTTATGGTCGCACTCGTGCAGAAGCTTGCTAGCTTGCTTGGGTTCCTTTAGCTATTTTTTTTTTTTTTTTATACTGCATATGTTCAGGCGTCTGCAAAAGTTATGCATGGCATTTATTTGGCTCTACTAGCACTCAGCATGATGCATGGAGTAGCCAGCGTCGGTGCCCACGTCTCTGGTGGTCAGCTCGGCACACATTGTTCGCATTGCTGTTCGCTCGCAAATACTTTGCCAAACTATTTCAAGCTTAGTTCGTTGAAATTTTCGAAACAATATTTCATTGTATTTGCATATGGAGCAGTATTACTTTAAGTTTTCGTTGCTGGCTTGCCTTCCTATCTGTCTCACTGGCTGCCTGGTTGTGTGTTGCGATAGCCGCTCTGCTGCAAAACTTGGGTAATTGAATCAAATATATGAGTAAGCATGGAAGGGGAAGAATGGAACCATTGAAAGCGCAGCACATCAAAGTTGCCACATAAAATTCAATTTAGCAGCTTTTATGCTAAAACTAAAACCACATCGCAAAAGAGGCCGCAAATCTAGGGGAGAGTACGCAAAAAAGTGTAAGCGCTGCGCATAATAATCTTTCAGCCTGGCTTATATTATAGAAGGAAAAAAATTAACTAAGCAAAGCTGCCTATGCCAGGTTGTCTCAAGCCAAAATGACAAGCGAAGGACTTCGAACTTCGGTTGAAGCGAATTTTGCATACACTTGCATACACAAAGACTTGAATCCTAACAAATATCTTCGATCATACAATTTCTGAATATAAAATGTGTTTAAGCCTAAACAATATGAAGGGTATGCAAGAGCAGAATACATGCATGAATACTGCAGCAATCTTTTTTTTTTTAACGGCGTTACAAACTGTACAACAAACTAAAATTATATCACTTGCACTCTGTGTATAGGGTATAAAACAGAATAAATGACACTTTGTTTCGCAAAGTGGAAAATGAAGTGGAGTAAAGTACTTTTTATGCTTACAAAAAAAAAAAAAAAAAATGTAACCCCAAACGCGCTATTCAGCAGCTCAAAGTTGAAATCAAAATAAATGTCATTGTTGTTGCATGAAGTGCGCCACACTTGCCACAGTTTCCATACAAAGACACTGGCTTTCTTGCAGCGCAAAGTTTTTAGGGGGTTTAAGTTTTTGACTTGCTTAATGATAGCAGCAGCAACTCCGGCATCATCATCATCATCATCAACATCAGCATCATAGTCGTCATCGCCATATAAATGTGGCGGCAACCTGATGCAGCTAAAGTGGTTTGGTGTTTCCGTACGCTCTAAATCTTTAACCGCCCCACCAGCCATGCCGCTGCTGCTTTAGCAACTTGAACAGCGACGAGGGTTGTCAGTGTCAATTTTCTCGCCATTGTTGCATAAACTGCGTCAATGTCGACGTCGTCATCGTCTTTGATTCTAATCTAAAAAAATTGATAAGGTGTAAAATGCTTGATTCCATTGCGTTTAAAGCAAAATGTTTTCTCAATTTCTTCACTCGCCATCTCTTGTTCGTTCGCTTTTCTCTTTCTTTTCCTCTAACTTTTCTACTTTCACCATTAAATGGATTTCGCCATTTTCCTTTTAAGCCGCTAACGCAATTTTCCGGCTTGCATAAAGATTTTGCTTATCAAAACGATTTCTTTTGCTTTTTTTTTTTTAGTGAATTTTCACAGCTTTTCTTGCTCTGCGCCCCTCTTTCTGTTGTAAGTAATTTTAGTCCTTGACATCAGACAGCGCTTAGAAATTGATTTCTTTGATGTTTTGATGAGGTGTTTGTTTAGTTTTTGATGTTGTTTTTTCTTTCGAGCGTGCTTCCAATTTTCGTTTTTCATTTTCGCATTTTCAATGTATTTTCTACGATGTGCCGTCTCGCCATGCCATGCTTTCACATATCTCGATTTTACTTCCTTATTTTTTTTTTTGTTTTTTTTTTTTGGCTTTTCAATTTGCATTTAAAGCGAAATTTAAGCCAGTTTATCTATAAATTTGGACCAACTCAGCTGTCAAACGCTTTGAATCGAATATCTTAAATGCTTTGCAGTTTGACTTTGGTTGTCAATTTTAAATAAACAAAAAAATTAACTTTGCAAAAAAAAAAAAAAATTTGCAAGGATTTAGAGATTTGGCGAAAATATTTGATTTGTGATTCGCTGCAACAGCAAACAAGCCGTAAGAAGTTTTATATTATTATTTTTTTTTTTTTTTACGTTTTAAAGCCAACGCTATAAGCGAGAGCAGGAAATCAAACTTGGGAAAAGCACCAAGATAACAGGAATTCTTAATTATCAGCATGTCAATTGCACAAAGCCGCTTGCTGCGCTTCCATTTCAGTTCAACTTCCTCATCCGCACTTGACTCGAAGCCACACTGGTCGGAGTTATCAAAATTTTAAACAAATTCGAAAATTTGAGATGATGATATTTTAACAAATCTATGTACAGGAACTAGCTAAAAATTAAAACCGATCTGGTAACGCCTATACATATCGCCATAGCACCCATATAGACGAAGCTTGATTTACAGTATTTCTACATAAATTATTGTATAAAGTTTTTTTATTATCATCGTGTAGATACATTTAAGTTCTATAATATGGCAAACATTTAAAAAATGCATCCAATTATTTATTTAGAAATGCTTACGAAAACTATTTAGTAACTGAAAATAAACAAATTTTTTTTTATAGAAGACATAAGAATCGGATGAAAAGCTTAGAAGGTACACAATTCGCACGATATTCGGAATATCTTTTTTTTTTTTGTACAGAAAGCATCAATAACGCCGTTCTCTCTTGAATGGGTTCAAAAGTACAGAAGTTATCAGACCAAATATATAAAGTGTACAGCGTCCAAAGCCAAGATATTCTGAACTTAAATTCGTATTTTTAGTAAATTAATTAACAATTAATTAACAAGCCTCGAAACCGCGAGACTTATAAAGATTCACTATTATAAAAATTCGTAATACCGATTGTAGTTGTACCAGTTCAACACCTATCAGCTCTACTAGTTGTATCTTTCTGGCCCAACTCAACTTTGAGAGGGAAAAAACAGCACATGACTCTCGTTCTTTCAAGGAGCGAGTGCCAGGGCACCAAGTCAAGGTACAATGACCCATTGCGATATGGGGACCACTATAAGAGTTGCCACAGGTGACTGCCTACTAGGCGAAGAGAATTCTGTAGAATTTGTGTTTCCAGTAAAGACTTAAAAAGCATTCAAAATCTTCTATAAACTGTCCAGAACATATTAGAATTAGATCTAAATAAATCTGTAAATATGTATTTCTAATTGACGATATTTTAGAAGGATTCAGCCAATTTTCAAAACAAAAGACGTAGATCCGGTCTTGCTAAAATTAACTTAAATATTAATCGTACTTCGCTATAAAGTTGTATCGCAATGGGCCGATTTTAATCTAGAACTTTGGAGTTACACCGTAACAAGCCATTTCAGTCTTCTACAGCATTATGTTGGGTCCAACTGACTTACTTTGGCGTCCTGCAATCAAATTGTGGCCCTCATGTAAACCATGCACGCTGGTGCTCTTTTATCCATTCGAATGAGATGATTAGCGCTGGACTATGTCAATCTCATCGAATAGCTCATACAGCTCGCGGTTGATACCCGACCTAAACTTGTTGCCGACTCTAATAGAACAGATAAATCCTGCGGAGAATTTGCCTCTCACAGATTTCCAGCGCCGTTTCGACTGACTCAAAAGAAAAAGGACTCCTCCATAATTTCAGTGGTTCCTGTTCATTCGTAACCAGATTTCCATTTTCGTCGTTACAGAAAGTTACTCCGAGTTTAAAACCGTCGGTTAGATGATTGATCCTTTGATTAATATTTGGAGCTTCATGTCTGTCACACTCAACACTCAACATTCTCAAACTCCCGTCTTTCTAGCTCCTTTTTCTTGCGTCTGAAAATGCGGTTATCCTATCTCCGTTTCTCTCGATATCGCTCTCTAACAGCTCGTCTTGCTCAGATCGCATTGATGTCAGCCTTGTATCTTTCGAGGACAGCTGGATATTTGCACCATCCCTATCAAGGGTGTAAAGCTTAAATGTTTTTAAATTTCAAATATTATACTTAATAATAACCCAGTTTGGAATTTCTCTCGAAGCTTCACTAGCTGTAAGTTCTGTGTATGCACATCCCCTACAGAAAATAGCATTTTATATAAATATACCTGGCCCCATTTTAAGCCAATACTCTCCAGAAATTGCACTGTGAAGTATTTTTTTTTTTACAACCCATGTGTATTCTTAAATTTTTTTCTTAATCACTCAGTTTCCTATGCCATTGTTGAAAAGAATTGACTTTAAAGATGCAACAGAAAATTTAATTACAAATCGATCAGCTGTTTAGTAACTATTTAAACATGTTTTTGGATCCTTTGTTAATAATTCTATTAGGGAAATTTATATTTTTTTATGCTGAAATATTTATATTTTTCGTTCGTTAATTTGAATTTATGCCAAAGTATGAACAATTTTAACCAGTGTGCAAGCTCTGCCACTTGATCCGAACTCAAATCGGCACAGTTTGACTCGACTCGATTGAGTTTCTGAGTTTGCATTGAATTTTTGCGGCATTTTGCCAATTTGGTGCTGCCAATTGTTTGGCAATCGAGCTGCCACACATATTCATTGTGCGCCATTTTCTGCGTTCCACTTTTTGTGCTCCGCTTATTTGATGCTGCAACTTCTTTGTTTGCGTAGTTATGAATATTTGTAGTTATGAATATTTGTTCAAATTCCTGGCCATCGTTTTTGCCAGCCTTACATGCATTTGAAACAGTTAAGCGTACAAACGGAAAAAAAAAGACAAAAGGAAGAATGTTCATAGGCGCAGATAATCCTGCCAAGTTGTGAATATGCAGATGAACAGTTTGCAATTGGCCCTTTCGCACTTTTGCATGCCCTACAGCTAGTAAGACACAAAAACCTTTTCAAACAGTTCGAGCGTGCTGCACTTGTAGCTTGCTTTATGAATTTACTTCCAGCAAATACTTTGACACTTAACTGATTTAAATTTTACGAATTTCTTTCATTAATTTCAAATAACTTTTTTTTTTTCTATACAGAATCACTTGACTTGATAATTGAAAATTAATTCTTCAGTATGAAGGACTTGTATAAAAGCAGAAAGTTAGCATTTGAGCTATCAGCAAGCGGACAGGCGCGCTGCATACTGCACTTCAAATTCTGACTGAGTGGAGTGGGAGCATATATTGCAGGACAGGTACACATGCATGTAATTATTGAATATAGGATGCAGCAATGACTCCTTTACCTTAAAGGCAGAAAAGACATGGCAACACTGCTGCTGGACCAATTGTACAATTGCATAAGGTAGCATCGACGTCAGCGTCAGGCACCAACTGTTAAGAAACTGTGCGTACGATAGAGATAGAGAGATATTTTTTAAGAAAGAATTAGCATAAGTACGAGCCGTACTTTGTGCGCGCTAAGCTATTATTTCTTGTAAGACAACTTGGTACTTTAAAAATGAGAGCAGATTTCATATGCTACACCCTTATACTATTACACACTGAGACGGGTCACGTTAATTAATAGCATCAAATGTAAACGCTGAGGCTTTGGTCGCTTCCAATGAATGGTTCAGCTACTACTCGCAATTGGAAATCGAGTTGCATTGAGCATTGTGTTAGGTGGGTATGATCGGTTGTGCACTGGGGTTAGCTTGATTGTGTGTGATTTGTGTGTGTGTGTGTGTGAGTGTCTGGCATAGAGATAATGTGCCGTCACGTACAAAAGGCTGTGTTAGCTGTAACCGAGTCTGGTTCGAGTATTTTCTGCATGTGTTAAGCACATCAAAGTGTTTGCAGACATTGGTTCATCGGTTGTTTGTGAATTAGTTAGTTACTCTTTCTACTACTAAGCGTTGTGGTGCTGTAAGTGGCGATAATCAGTGAAGTGCTTCATATTGACTGCATCAAACAGAGTTTCAAAATAAATTGAATTTAATTGAAATATTTGTAAGCGCAGCTTGAGTGAGCAGCTCGATTCCAAAGCAAGCAGCAAGAATATGCAAAAAAACACAAACGAAATCACTTGCTCTTTAATTATAAATTATAATCAAGAGTTTGTAATGTCAGCAACCAATTATTTTTGAACCAATGTGAAAGCAGAAGTTGCTCATTAAATTTCAAAATTAAGCGCAAAATATATGTAAATGCAATGGAAACATAGAAATCGGAATTTTAATTATTAATGCTGATATGTATAGTTCAAAATTTTGTATACACTTCACAAATATTATTCAATAATTCAATATGTGGCATGCAAACAATTGATTGCGAAATCAAACGCGAATGTGCAAGCAAAGGTTAGTTGAATAACATTTATTTAATGGTGAAAGGACGCAATAAAGTTGAAAGTCTGACTCAGTTTAAAGTGCACAAAATTTGCGCAATATTATTATTTCAGCTGAAACTCCTTGTATAGATATCTGGATATCAATACGACCTGTACGAGTATTATGAAAATCGTCTACTCTTTGGCAAAAATTGTGAAATCAAAGCAAGTGCTACTACATCTATATGCCGTGTTATTTTGAATACTAATTGTAAGTATATAAATAAATTAAAATTCCAAAAAGCCACCCCTTAACCCGGTTTGAAAAACGTAAAGCCACCGTTTGTGACCTAGACAGGCAGTTGTGCCCTAGACTTTGCAGTGGCAACATTTCGTAATATGTCATCTGCAAATTGTAATTTTTGTCAAGCACAAAGGATGCATTGTGCTTACAATGGTCTATATTAGCATTAAAAATAAAATTAAGTGTGCTGCATGCTTCGTTTGGAAGTAGTGGGCTTTAGACAACAGACTTAAGGGTGGAGAGCATACGCAGATACAACATTTATAAACTCTTTTATTTGTACAAGCAAAATTCGATTGAAGCGCATGTAGCTATCTTAAGGATTCGGTTTAACCGAAGCAAACCTCTCATTGCTGTTGCATATTTTTATACAACAACAAAATTTAGAGTTTACCAATTTGGAATTCAAATGTAAGCATGTATGAGTATGCAATATCAAAAGCTAACATATTGACTTTATTCCAAACTGCCGATTTGCGGTATTCATAAACAGAATGCGGGTCAATACCCACAAAAACTTGTATGAACCACATGCTACACTGAGCAAGAGCGCATAGCTATTTATTTCATGACATTCTAAAAAAAATTATTTACACAATTTCATTATTAAACGCGTATCTACGCACAGACATAAATTTGAAATTCAATTGAAAATAATTGCTGAATTTTTGTGCCAAATACATATTACCGAGTGTGCGCAATCGCCATCGATGCTTTTTCAAATTGAAATAATTTTTATCTAAATTACATTTCAATTGAACCGCAAAATGTATTTCATCCAAATTTAATATGAACTAAGGGCTGAATGGCTGTGTAGTTCATTGCAACTGTTTGAACTGTTTGCCGCCAGCATTTTGTTAGCAACTAAACTCTAATCGGAGCAGAATTTATATACTATTATTGGTTCATTTATTTTCTTTTTGCTAATTGGGTCAAATAAATTTGATAATTTTCCAATTTATTCATTGTTACCGCTTAAAATCAGATACGCCGGAAGCATTGCATAATTATTTATTTAGTGCATTTTCCGCTTAAATTAATATGCTATTCGCTAAATGGCCAAAAACCATATTAATTTTTAGGCGAATTAAATGCATTAGAGTGCTCTCTTTTTTTATGCAATTGTGGATAGGTTAGGTGTAGTCTTGGTGGCAATAAATGTAGTTGGAGCCGAGAAACTGTTCGAATTAAACAATTCAACTTTGAAGATTATCTAAATATGTAAAAGCTTTTGTTATGGAAATAAACTATTGAATTTTTAATTTAAAGCCGCGGTAAACGCAGTAAGTAAATGGGATGAAGGAATCATATACACAACCGCACTACCCAACATGCAAGAAATGCTAGACGTCGACAAACTGCAGTCGCAACTGACACACATACTTTCCCGACTGCTCCGAGAAAACTCACCTCCTTCTCAAGATATATGTGAGCAGTGGAAACAATGGATAGTTTTGCCAAGGATGTCATTGGTTATACCAAACCTGTGACTAAATCTTGGTACGACGAGGAGTGTCGCAATGCTACTGCAGAAAAGAACGCTTCCTATCAACGAACTCTGCAGTCGGGAACAACGCGAGAAACGGAGAGAGGAGAAACGTCTATTCAGAAGCAAGAAAATGGAGCAAGAAATGCGTGAGTAGGAGGATGTGGAGAAACTATGTCACAGAAATGGTTAAGCGTCTGACAGAAGGCTTAAAGCCCAGAGTAACTTTCTGTAGCGATAAAAAAATGATGGAAATCTGGTTACAGATGCACTGAATGACATTATGGAGGAGTAATTTATCTATCCTACTTGGAGTCGATAAAGCGCACAATACCGTCGATGAAGAAATGACACCGGAACTACCAGTTAATGCAGGCACTGAAACCCCGCTGTTTGTGCCAACTACAGCGGAATAAGTCTCCTTTCCATCGGATATAAGATTCGGTCGCGCATATTGTGTAATAGACTGAAGCCAGTGAACGAATTCACTTATGGGACGTAATATGTGGGGCTTCAGATGAAAAAGGTCAACCAGTGATCAAATATTGACATTACTAAGACATTTGGAAAAGAATCGGGAGTTTAAAAAGACACACATCACCTATTTGTCGACTATAAAGCCGCATTCGAAATGCCGATACGATCGAAGATTTTATACACCCTGTCTGCACTAGGTACTCCGTTCGACTTTGCATGAAAAACAGTCTAGGCTTATGGGTCTAGCGGTGAATGAGGACAAGACGAAGTGCACGGTGTCTTCTCGCACGCCGTCATCGCATCTTGGACAGTCATTGACGATGGAGAATTTCAACTTCGTCTATCTTGGAACAGAGATAACCAGCAACAACAACATCAGCCTGGAGATCAGGCGAAGAATCACGCTTGCAAACAGATGCTTTTTTGGGCTGAGCAAGTAAATGAGAAGTAAAGCGCTCTCTCGAAAGACGAAAATAAAGATCTATAAGACGCTGATACTCCCGGTCCTATTGTATGGCGCAGAGACATGGACCGTGATTGAGTCGGATGAGACAGCGTTGGAAGTCTTCGAGAAGAAGATTCTTCGCAGGATCTTTGGTCCTATTAGAGTCGGCGACGACTTTAGTTCCTGTACGAACCGCGAGCTGTACGAGCTATTCGAATAGGTTGACATACTCCAGCGCATAAAATTCCAGCGGCTGCACTGGGCTAGGCACCACAATCGAATGGATGATAGAGCTCCAGCACGCATGGACGCCGAAATAGAGGACGACCGGGCACTCAATGGAATGACCAGGTATGGAGAGATCTCTCCGTACTTGGCATTCAAAACGACCGAAGTATTTTTTTTAAATGAAAGTCATTTATTTCTGACCTTCAAACATCTGTTTCACTTCTAAGACAGCAAAGTATTGTCGGAGTTCTTCCACATACTTTTGAGAACACCTACAGGCTTAAAGAACGATAGGACATTAACAAAACAATTCAGGTGTCATATAGATGTCAGTGACATGTAGTACAGGCAGGTGTGGTCAGTTGGTGGTGGACTAATTGTTGTTGGCAGACTGGTTTCTTCTGCCTTCGATAGCAATATCGCACTTCGCAGAACATTGCTGACAATGTAAGGTGACCCTTCTGCTTTTTAATTTGAACAGCCAAAAAATAGAAAACAGATGTGATTAATTGAAACGAACAAAAAAAAAACAATTAATAAAGACCAAATGAAACTAAAAAAAATAACAACTAAACGAATTTACTCAAATTAAGATACACACTCACATTTGATGTACACTCCTTGCACACATACGCCTTTCAATCTCGTTGGCATCAAAGTTTCGTTGACTTTATTTTGTAGTTGTTGCTTTTTTGTTGGCGTCGACGTTGCATGAACGTAAATGTGGCAGTTAACTTAATTTTGTCACATTTACCAACACATTAACATTAAACAGTGATGGCGACAATGCCACAGGAATAATAGACAAACTGTAACCAACAAATACTGAAAGAAAAAAAGGGTGGCGGGGAAGTCAGTAAGGCTGTAGTAACTAAAACAAAAATGGCGACGACAAAAAGATGACGCGCTAATGTAAACAGCACAAGCAACAACAACAATGAATACAATGAGTAAATGTATGCAACATCAGCGACAACAATGACAGTCAGGCAGACAGATGGACGGACAGACGGACAGGATGACAAAGTTGCAAGCACATTTTTCACATGCATCAAGATGAAAAGTCCTGCGAAAAGGTTGCATCTATGTATGTGCATTCGTACGTTGTGTGTATTCTGCTAGGTTTAATGTGCTGCACTTCTAGACAAAAACTTTTCATTTTTTTATTAAATTATAGCTCGCTTAACTTCATTGTTCTAATAAAAACGAAATGGCCGAAAATATTATTAGATAGTAGGCACTGAGACCTTTGCAGTTGTACTGTGCACA
The DNA here is from genome assembly GCA_035044805.1 of Leucophenga maculata. NCBI lineage: Eukaryota > Metazoa > Arthropoda > Insecta > Diptera > Drosophilidae > Leucophenga > Leucophenga maculata. Next base: position 65,162 of record JAWNNP010003818.1, on the reverse strand, counting down.
ATCCATAGGATCTACGTAAAGCGCTTTAAATGTCCTTGAAAAACCGACAGTGCAGTAATTAGGAAGATACTTGTGCCTATTTAAGTTAAACTCTGTCGTAGTATATAACAATATTTTGCTACTTGTACCTTCAATGGTTTGAACATTGTCAGATACATCCATTTTATTATTTTGCCGCAAAATTCTGCAATAATTTCCCTTATGAGCTTTACAAACATCTTGATTTGATTACTTGATCTGTCCTCGATTTTATCAGCATTCGATGCCGTCATCTGTTAAAGAGTCTAGTAATCCGTCAACTACAAGACTCTATTGAAGATGGAATAGTACAAGCCCCTTGCGTGCATCATTTTGCTGTTTTTTTTTAGCAAGAAATAATCCGGGAAGATTAGTCACAATTATGTTTTAGTCTAGTAGTTGTACTAGCCAATTTGTAATAGTAGATCTGTTTTCTCGGCTTTTGAGTGCTCTTGCAACTTCTCCGCGAGATCTCCAATGTCCCTCTATATGCCGTCCATATATGCTTTACATATTAACTCATATTACTCAGACTTCGACCATAGTTTACTGAAAGATGATTTAGTATGCCTTACATCAAGTCAGGTACTTCTGCGACTACCCTCGTATCTACTACGCATATCTACTGCAAAACTTTCGCACTGTGATTTTAGCGCAAAACAAATTGTAGACAACGCAAGACTGCATTTATTCAAATGAAGCAGACAGACAGCAAACTGATGGCAGACTAACAGATACGGATGACAAAAGACAATGTGAGAGATACACAGCATGACAGCAGATAGACTATCTATCTATCTGTCTATCTATCTATCTATCTATCGTGTGACTGATAAGTAATTTTATAAAACGTAGCAAGATACATTTTCATACGCAACCGCATGCAAGCGAGCAATAAAGAACGCTAAATAACTTTCGAAGAGTGTCAAGAAGGTGAAACTTGAATTACCGGAAGTGCTTATAGAATAAACAATGTGCATGTGGGTGGGGTAGGTAAGCAAGTGGTGTAGCAGTTATAAGACAAATTAAACTAGACATTGACGAAGACGCTGAACATGTTGAAGATGAAACAAAATACACAGCGGCAAGTAAAAGTGGAAGGCATGACTTAAATTGAAAATTGTGGCATTTGATCTTATTTCAACGGTTAACAAATACGCGCCGCGCCGCAAAGTATGCAACACAAAATGAAAGTCATAGCAGCAGTGGAAGGCGCAGCGCTGCATGCATGTGTCTGTATCTGTATGCAGCCGCCTGACGCAATATAAGTTGTGGCATATACGCGCTGTAAGTGAATGAGTGATGTGCCAGACAACGCAACTTGAAGGCTAAATATAAAATGTCGTCAGTGCAGCTAAATGCCCCTCTATCTTCAGCTCTCTCGCATGCTTCACAGCAACATCCACTTTCCACACTACGCAGTGTCGGTGAAATTACGCAAGTTTAAATTGTTTGCTCGCAACAGGATATGCCGTCGACTGCGCTGTCACTCCTACAAGTATCTTACAAGGGTGCATATGCATATAGGATATAAGGTATGAATGAACACTGCATGCTTTTAATGTCTATTTTGTTGTTGTTTTCCAGTTTTCATTTCGTACTTTCTTTTTTTTTATTCTAGTTATTTAAACATTATTTTATTTATGATTACTCGCACCATTGATGGCATCATCTGCGTTCATCGTGGATATTTATGACGCTAAGTGCCAACGGAGTCAAGCATTTTGTGTTGTTGTGCATGGTTATTGTTGCTGGAGGAGCAATGCTTTTAAAAGCGATTAAATATAAATCAATACAAAATTTCCATATACTACACACACACACATACACACTTGAATGCATGCATGAAAGCTATAAAATTTAAAGTTATTAAAGGTTTCACATCCGTTAGGTTCGTTGTATAAACTTCGATTAAAAACTCTTGTCTATAATCTCGTCTATAAGGCAGTCCTCGCAATCGACGAAGGCCTGCCGTAAAGTGGCTGCAGTACAAAACGAAGTTATTACTGTTGAAGCCGATCAATTTCAAACAGTTCTTAAAATTCTATATCCTTTATTTTTTAAGCCAAACCCGATAGATCCCAACCCTCTATTTTATCCAAAACCAAACCAAAAAAATTTTTTTTTTTTTTTTTTAATTCTTCTACACAACGAGTCAAATCCAACAAGTCCATTTGTTTAAAAGTAATAACTTTCTTAATTTTAATTATGGAGAGTCCTTAAAAATGCTGAATATTCATTAAACACTAACTGGAGAGAGAATAGAAGACATTAAATATCGAATCTTGAAGGCATAATTTTTTTTAGGAGACACTCTCTGTTAGCGGTTCGATCCCAAAAAGATGGGTCAGATGTGTAGGGGACTATACCCAATAGTGGTGCTATCTGATCCTGGGAGAAATATATTTTATAAGGATTAGCATAAGGTAGACCTAATTTGGAGTTTTTAGCAAAATTTATGTAAATAGAAATTGAATTATGAATGAAAAGTACGTTTGGATGGTATGTGATACCCGCACCTTAGGAAGGATTAGAAGAAATTAAATATCCAAGCTTATAGTCTCCAAGTTATCGATTAAATTTTTTTTCTGAAGAAATATGAAATTTGAATACTAGGCTCCATTTTACTGGGCAGAACCTACAGAAGCATTACTTTTTCTTTTATCTGAAACCGAGCAACTAATGCATCCCTCGAATATACCAACTTTGCACTGAGACGAGTCGAGAATACTATGCACGCAGAGCATCTTTCTCCACAATTAACTGTAAACCAAAGATTGAAATGCAAATTACTTTGGTCAAAAACTGTTGGGAATTTCTGCCTGCAGTTTCCAAGCAAGGGTTCCATCTATTCAGACTTTTATGATTCATATTTATGCCATTTAAATATGTTTGTGATTTGTTGAAATTAAAATCCGAATTAGTAGACTCTAGAGAGCAGTAAAGGTTTTTTGAAATCGAATTCCTTTCTCATAGATCATGCCTGGCATAGATAAAAGGATTCTCATAAAGAATTTCAAGACTGACGCATCAAAGCTACACATAAGTCGGCTCTAGATGGCACATTCTGTACAAGATTGTTGAATTTCCACTAAAAACTCCACTCAAACCATTTACTTAGCCTATTTAGATTGCGAACATATGCACACTTTATGCATGTCCATACATATCTCATACGCACAGATACTCAGAGCCCGTACGAACACACTTGCCACATTAAAAATTTAATTTATTTTAGTGACATTCATTGTGTAAAATGTTTACTTCGTAAAAGCAGCATAAAACATGAAATTACAAAATTGTATAACCGACCCAGAGCCAAATGGCGCACTTTTCTTGGATTTTACGACCCACCGCACCGCACCCATCCGCCGCCACCGCTTCGTACTTGTATTGTGTGTCATTTTGTATGTAAATCTACACGCTCCGCTTTACTACAAGGATACAAAGAGCAGCTGCAAAGGACGCACTCAAATGTTTGCGATGAGTTTGACATAAAATAGCAGCATATTTTGGCAATTCAAATTTTATGAAATTAGCTTTTCTCGAGCAGATTTTCCGAGGGTTGCGTCAACAATGCAACATGAGCATGGGTAGTCGCATGGGTTTTTTTTTTTTTTTTGTCATCGTTGACAGTTAAAGTTAAAAGTGTCATCGAGTATGTCAAAACAAACAGCATTATATGCAAATTTTCATATTTTTAATGCGTTTATGCTAATCGCATGTGAGTCCTGCACACTCCTGGCGCCGTGACATCGGCGACATTAATGCTGTTAATGGCGCTGCTTGTCGAAACAAGAAACAGAAAACGATTCACATAAAAGCTCTTCGCAAATTTCACAGCAAGCCTTCTTTTGTTGTGTATCGTGTATCGAATATTCTGTGGCGGCTGCTCGATAATTTAAGCACTTCAGGTAATTATAATCCAAAACATGTCGTTCAAGTAGCAGCAATGATGTCGAAAATGATGTAGCCAAGGCTAAATTGACTGCCGGCTAAGCTTGTAGCTGTCGCCTGAAATTGACATTAAGTTGAAATTACTTAAAAATTTCGCATGTTCCGGACAGCAGAACTTTGGGCGTCGTTGGCTAGCGGCAAAATTTGCAATCATACTCGACACGGTACTCGAGGCCATCAGCACAATAGTCGTCTGCATTGAAGGCTTCTACACCAGATTTGGGTGGCAGAGACACTGTTGACTTTCAAATGCTTACGTGCCCGGGCACACAAATTTCAATTTTGGTAAAATTTTTGCCAAAATTAGACACAAAACTCAATTGAATTGCCCTGATAATGACAACTTCATGCATCATGCAACCAGTTCCACTCGGTGCTCGCGCTTTACATTTGCCATCAACGGACGCAGTTCTTCGTTTCATCTATGCTGCTACGCATCACAGCACACCATCAAGTGCACTTGAGCCTCTGTATACTGCCCCAACTATTTGTGATTTTATACAGCTGCAACAAATTGTGTTGCACAAACTGCGACCCGACGCTGAATGAAAAATGTGATTGCCGCATTCAGGCAAATGAATAGTCCTAGCCAGCCATTTCAGGCGCTTAACATACAAGAACACATATACACTACACTGCCTAGTAGGACACAACAAATATTTCGGCAACTGAAAATTTCCATAATATTTTTCACTCATGTGCTGAAGTCCAGTCACTATATAACACCCAGCCGAGCAGTCAAGCAGTCGAGCAGCCAAGCAGACACCTCGTTCATTTGCGCCAACCAAGTCGTTCATTCAATCATTCATACAACGGCATGCATATACGACACGGCATCATTCATTCATTCATCCATCCATTTGGGTAGTCAGTTAGTCAGCCAGTCAGCGAGCGAGTCATTTATGCACTCATTCACTCACTCACTCACTCACTCAGTTAGTTACTCAGCAAGCTCGACTCAACGCAGTCGTCAGTGCCTGGGCTCACTTTTAATAAATTCATAAATATTTATGTATGCAAAACTGCGCAAAATGCAGCAGTATGGGTCAGAGCAGTCAGAGTTAAAGACGCGGGCAACGTTGTCACCACTCCAAGCTGTACGAGTAAAGCCCCTTGTTTTGCTTTTGGTACATGACAATACCAAGCCATGCAGGCCGTATAGGTGGGAAAGCTACTAAGTATACTGCAGACAGGCATGCAAGCTGACGCAGGCCACCCAAAGAGCTGTGCTGCGGTGGCGGAGCTGTGTGACATTCTGCTGCATGTTGATAGATTGTTGCGGCATGTCACAAAAATCTCACAATGCAAAAGCCAAGGTAGTACGAGGGTTGCTGCAAATATTTCTAGTCTAACCATGAAAAAACGGTAATTTATTTATTTTTCAAAATATTCACCATTAAGATCGAAGCAGTTTTGCCACTTCAAAAGAGCTTCTGCGGGAGTTGAGAAGCGCTATCCGCGCAGTTTATTTTTGATGTGAAGGAACAGGAAGAAGTTATTTGGTGCCAAGTCAGAGCTGTACGCCGTATGACCCATAAATTCGATGTTTTGAGCGTCCAAAAATTCATTTGTTACGGCCGAAGTGTGAGAGCTCGCATTATCGTGATGAAGTATGAATCGTCTTCGTCGGTTGGTTTTCCTCAGTTCATCGAACACTTCAGGCAAACAAATGGTTTTATACCATTCAGAATTGACCTTCTTTCTTTCCACAGTCAGGCGGCACAGTCGCAACATGTCCGTATTTTGAGAAGAAACATGCAATCATTTGCTTCGATGTGCTGCGAGAGCGAGTAACGTTTGTTGGATTTGGCTCGTCTTGAAAGACCCAGACGGTCGACTGCTGTTCTGTTTCGGGCACATATACATATATCCACGTTTCGTCACCTCTCACGATCGAGTAGACGGCTTTTGACGCACCTCGCATGAATTTCTTCAGCAGTTGCTTGCACCAATCGACACGAGCCCTCTTTTGAGCCAAATTATGCGGTATCCAACCTGAACAAACATTTTTGACGACCAAATGTTCATGTTATATTATATGTATGCGAGTCATACTAATGCCCAGGGATGCCGCAATCTCACAATATGTCACAACCGCCTATTTTGGACGACCTTCACGAAATTCGTCGGTGAGCGAAGTGCGGTCACCATTGAATGCGTTATACCAGTTTTTCACAGTGGCTTAGGATGGTGCTTCATCACCAAAAGTTGATTAAAGTTGATTGGTGCACTCTTGTCTGTAGATTATCCATGTCGACGGCGTACACGTCCATGGTTTCATTCCAATTTTGCCGAAATGAATTTTTTAGGTGCCAAACCAAATTGCGCTCGTACGTCAAAGTGTAACAGTAGTTTAGGCTTAAACAAGTAAGAAAATCACAGTCGGGCGTAACCGACTGTAAGAGGCCCTGTACTAGTGCAGGTCGCCTAACAAACACATTAAATGTTCCCCTAGCGTATGACCAAACACATGACCACTTCTCACTGCAGGACTAAGTGCCTTTTAAAACATTTTTTTATGTATGAAATGAAAAGAGGTCGCTCAAATTCAATTGCTTATAAAATCGTCATTTATTATCAGATTTTGATGAACTTTTTGGATTTTGGCTAAGAAGGACGATATCTCTATACTGGCATACTTACTTTTTTAGCATTGGGGGTGATTTTATGGGGAAGGGGGGGAGGGGCAAAATTTTAAAATAAACTTGTATAATTCCGGAGCAGTCCTAGTCGAATGCAAAAAACACGAAGTCTCTATCTATTACCGTTTCCGAGATCCTTTCGGTCATACTGACGGCCAGACGGCCAGACGGACAGACGGACATGTCTATATCGACTCCTATATCGCTCCTGACCATAATGTGGGTAACTTTGGGGGGTCTCCCATTATTATTTCTACCTGTTACATACATTTGCACAAACCCAATAGGCTCTTGTACCTTCGGTACAGGGCCTAAAAATGTCAGACTTTACGATGGAGACGTCAGATTTCATCTGGCAACATGTTTTAATGCACAGGTGTGAAATATATGTAGCAGCCCTCGTATTGGAACAAGTTTTTTGCGTTTTTTTTTTTTGTATAAACACTCAAAGCAAGTTTTGAACCAAACTGGCGAGCGGTACGAGTACAGTTTATATGCTCTGCAGAAGCAAGGTTTTAATTGAGTTGGGAATGTTAGTTTTTAAATTTTTTAAATAGTTCCACTAAAGAAATGTCAATAAATGAAGTTTGCACATCGTTTGAAAGATGAAATTTAGCTGAAAAAATTACTGCTTTCAGATTTTTTTTTAGATTTTTTCGATCTTTTGAAGTGGAATTGTAATTGTTAGAGGCAATCAGCCAAATATGAACTGCATAATGTATACGCAGAGGCCGCTGTAGTATTAATGACATGCTTCTAATGGTTCCAGCGCTTTGGATAACGCTCTGGACGGGGCACGGAAATCTTTGCTGAATGACACCTCGCCACATGATATATTGCAGCGCAACTCTGTGTAAACCGTGAAACGGTTCTGAGGCGATTACAGAAGTTCAAAATAACCAGCAAGTGATTAAAATTGAAAATAAATATTTTTTTAAGGCGGTTAGAGGTGATAAAGACTGGATGCCATCTATAATGGAGAAATTATTAATCAAAATCTATTAATCAAAAACGTTCACGACAACAAAAAATTAAGCACTTCTTTGAAAAAAAATAGATTTATGCATTACATCCAATGCATTCGCTTGTGGCACAGTTTTTAGATTACTTTTATCAAAATCGGTTAATTATTTTGAATGTAAAAAGCTTTTTTCAGTTATCTCAAGAAAAAATACCACTGCATGATGTCACCATCATCATTCTCTCTCTCTCTCTCCCACTCTCTATATCTCTCTATCTGCATATTACCTGTTGTCTATTGCAAATCTATGTATGTGCTGCATTTACTGAAATTAAATTTAATTGCTTAGAACACATTTCATTCCACTGTGCAGTCATACTGTTGCAGCGTCATACGACCAAATTGTGCGACCACATGGCAGCGCATAAAGCGCTCCAAAAATATTAAATACAAAAATTCAAGGCCTCAAAATATGTTCGAAGGAGTATACTAACTACCAAAAAAATGGCGTAGGACGGAACTCAACTCGTTTAGAGAATAACATGACATTTCACACACTCGCCGAGCCAAACAGGCTTTTCGACTGCAAAGCATAGCTTTAAACATATACACATATATACGATCCGCACATATATACGATACGAATGTGTACTTTCCCACATGTCTGTTTGCGAAACACGTTAGGCGAGTGCAACTGTCATGTCGACAGCCGCGACCAGCGTTTGTCCACGCCCGCCACCCAAAGCATTTCAAAGTCCTTTAGCAAAACACACAGTCAGATATATGCATATATACTTGTACATGTCTACACACACACATACACACACACACACATCGACAGAGCGCCGAACATTGAATATGATGAAAATCAGAACATGCGGCGAGTGAAAACTCCTATTTTAATCTTGTTTTTGAATTCTCGTTAACGTCGCCTTTGTTATTCTTATTTTTCGCACACTTATTTGCATACGAACGCCAGCCGCACACCCACACCACTTCAGATATACCCTACGCCACTACGCATTTAACTGTCAGAGCACAGAGTTGTTATTTCCTTTAGAAAAGCGAGTCAGTCGCTCTATGTGCCGCAAAGTGAATTCATTTTGATTTTCTCGCTTTCTGCGAAAATGATTTAAAATCAATTTATTTTTTCTATTATCCTTATGTAAATTATTTTACAGCTGCAGCACTGACGAGAACTCAACCGAGGACAGACAACAAGGATAGCGACGCAGACGTATATGTATGTGTTTTATGTGTGTTGGCTGTAAAAAAAAAACGCGTGAAAAAACGTAAACGCAAAAGTTTAACGCAAATAAATCAAGTTGATGCGTATCTAAAAATAGCCGAGAAGTGTTTGAGGAATTATTTACAAATTCACAAACAAATTTGCAACAAATGAAAGCAACAGAAAAATAACTAAACAAACGACGTGGAGTGATGCAAACAAGGTTTAATTTAAAAGTTTCTAAGCCTTTTACTCTTAGCTCAAAGTATCTCAGTTTCATATTTCGTCACATGTACGTACATTTTTTGTTTACCAACCTCTCAGTGCGGTATCTAAAAGGTTTTAGAGGATGAAAAAATAGTTAAGCGCGACTGATTTCCAAGAAATCTTTGACGTGCTTTGACCAAAGTTTCTGATTACGGGCGATTGGGTTGCGAAACATCGTTCTTGTCTCAGGGGCATACTGGGTGGAGTGTAAAGTAAACTCCTTGATCACCAGATCATCCATTCATATTTAGGCAGACATATCAAATATCAGCGCGATACAGTTCTTAGTTGATGTTTGTTGACGTGTTTTACATCATTTTGAATATGCAGAAAAAAACGATTTTCGTTCTTTTTGAGATGCAAAACGGCGAAGTAAACAAAAGAAAAATTGGATAAATATTATGAGGCTAATGTTGCTTCAGATTACACCGTGAAATATTGGTTTCGAGAGTTTTATGTTGGCCGAAACTCCACTGCAGACCAAGTCCCCAGCGGCAGGCACTCCGATGCGTTTACACAGGACAATGTCAAAAAAAATATATGAAATGATGTTGGCCGACCGTAAAGTGAAGGTGTGCGAGCTAGCAGGTGCTACAAGGATTAGTACTGAGCACACAAGCCATATTTTGGAGCGAGATTCTGCACCAGCAACAGCGAATATTACTGTGCATTAGTGGAGCGATTGAAGGCCGAAATCGCTGCGAAACGGTCTCACATAAAGCGAAAAAAAAAAACAATGCGCCGGCATCAACGATTTAGGGCTCCAATTGTTTTTTTATCCACCTTATTCGGGCGACTAAACATCAAAAGATGGCTCATCAATAAAACAACCTTCAGAAAAATTACTTTTCGAAATTACTTTTTTTATGGATCAAAAAGTTTTTAAATCGCTGGAATGTATATAGATCTAAAAGGAGCTTACATTGAATAAAATAAAAAAAAAATATTAGAAAACATTTCTTTTATTCTCAAGGAGATTACTATTTATCACCTCACCTAGTAGACTGGTTCCCTAACGCATTTTCCATAAATTCAACTCGCAGTTTAAAAAAAGTGTAAAAATTTCAAATGCGTACAGAAAATATTTGAGAAACTTTTGAAGTTTTTCTTTTATACATAAAACGTAGAACATTTGTCAAAAGCGTATTTGAAAAAATTTCATTTTATGAAGTATTTTTTACGCTAATCTTCATTATGCAAAAACCGAAACGAAATCTCGAAGCAAATTTTGATCATTATTTTCACATTTTTATTAAAGCAAAATCATGCTCAGCACAAAAAAACTGCAATGAAATGGCCCAGTTTTATTTAATATGTTGAAAAAAAGTTAATAAAATAAATATTAAAAGTGTTTCAAATAGAAAAATAGAAAAAATAATAATTTATTTGTCGCTAACTAAGCGAATAAATTTTCATAAATCTGCTGAAAAATCATTGCAAAATGAAAGAATATTAAAAACCATTCAAATACAAATAATTTATAACTGAATTAGCAATGCTCCGCAACTCGTATTAAATGCAAAATTAAACTCATTGGCTCACAAATATAAATTATTTGGTTTGAAACATAAATTAGCGGGCTTAGAGAAAACAATGAACGCTGCTGAAATTTGAAATACCCTGTAACTAGTCTAAGGGTCTTAATTTTTATAAGTAGGCTTTATTTTATACTTATTATATAAAGGTAAGTTTTATTTTATTAGGATTGATCAAGACAAACCATAGTCTAATAGCTTAATAACAAAAAAAAAAAAAATTATTACAAAGCCATAATATGTAGACAGATTTTTATGGGAACAACTCCTTATACATAATAGTTGGACTAACACATACAATTTATAAACATTATTTGATAAGGAAAACAGTTTCCAATTTTAAGTTGTATTTGTTATGGTCTCCGAGAACAGCTCGTTCCTATATACAAACGGTCATACAGGCGCTCATTTCTATCACTTTCAATGCCGAAAAAGTTGCCTTTTGACACCAATAAATCGTGACCAAAATCTAACATTTGATTGCCCTTTGATTTGGCATTCCAGCTGACATCGCAAATTGCTGTTCAAATGAAAGCCGTTCTATTGGATCTAGCATTTCCTTTAGAAAGAAATTAGTTCAAAAGAAAGAACGCAGAGAAAAGATGCTTAAAAAACAAGCGAAAATCAACAATCCTTCGTGCTCTTAGTCCTGCTAGCCAATGTGACATATCCGTTGATCCGACCTATGTGCCATCAGTTACAACCAGTTCCTCTAAGGATTAAATGCGACTTAATATTAAAGAGACTGCTATTCCTTATCAGAGATACAACATAAGTGACAGAGCAGCAGGGATGTTGATAAAGATGTGGGTCTAATATAAAATGACTCTCTCGCTCTTATTACTGATAAAACAAAAAGTCCAGAAATAGCTCCAACATGAAGAAATACATACGCCGTATTGAAACTTATATTTTGATGGTCGAAAGGACGATACTCTTTGCCAAGTGAAATGTGGGATGAAGGTCTTCTAACAAATATTCAAGGAATGGCAAGTTTCCATTCTGACAGAGCCTGAATCCAAATACGTAGGCCATATAACTCCTAAATCAGAAAGTGCTCATGATATTGCTAACAGAAATGAAATCTTGTAACCAAACTCGGTCGATCATTACAGCAAATAATATGTCTTCTTTACTTTAAAGAGCTTCCGTTTCGAAGTTTTTTTGTGGCTCTAGACAGAGTTATGTCGGTACCATGTTATCTGTTAATGGTCCTATCGGTCGAGACAATAGTCGCGGGGGTGTAAAGAATTGAAGCGAGCCGATTGATTGACTGAGATGAACTGATTTATTAAAATCATAAAATTCTTAAACTAGCCCAGCATCGCAATAGTGAATGCGACAAAAAAGGTAAAATGTAAAAGAACAAATTTTCATTTGTTATGGGATAATATGAAGTTGCCGTATTACAAACTCTACATTCGAAAGCAATATTCTATTTATATTAAGCAAGCGCTTGTGTTGAATATGGTACATAATGGTAAAATAGCCAATTTGTGTAGCTTTGCGGTACGAACTTCAACCATTCTGTCTCGATTGTCTTTGCCTTGAATGGCACATTAAACACGTCCCAGTCGCCAATGCTGTGGTGGCATATTATCATTACGGATGATGACTAACGTACCAGATTCAATGTTTGGTGTAACTTTAGTCCATTTGACTCGCATCTGTAGCTCGTCGATATACTCTGACGACCAGCGATGCCAAAAATGTGGTTTTATAGCACTGAATCGATTTCAATGGTCACCAAAATGCGGTGCCGTGGGAGGGAAAAATGAAAATAAAAAAACTCATCAGCACAATTGTTTTTTTGAGTCTCCTTCTCTCCGTCTCCTTCTTAAAGATAAAGTGAAATTTGTAGCGTTGTTACAATAAATATCTATAGGAAGACCTCTACGAGTGATCATCCGTTTCAAAGCGGCCAGAGACGCATCGGTCGATAGGTCAGATACCACTTCAATATGGCCTTTATTTGGCAGCGAAATTGGATGTTTTTGGCTCTCTGGTACATGCGCCAAACCATGTACCTACCACCCACCTTGAGCAGGCGTGAATCCACTACAGCTGTCCAAAAACGGGTTAAGACATTCGATTTGACTATGAATAGAAGTACCTGCTTTCAATTGATGAATTTCTTCTGCGAAATAAAGTTGTTGTAAGTTCTAAACAATGTAGTGTAAGCCGTGTCTTAGTCCTTGAGGCGAAGGTGAACTGGTAGCAAACCTTCCTGCATGAAGTAGCTTGTGATAAAAACGAAACGTCCAAGCAACCATCCGCAAGCAACGAGTATGAGAACGAATGTTATTCACATTGTCGATAATGTAATCACGCTCCATTGTAACCTTAAAGAACGCCTTTCATTTCTCCTTGTTGACTGCATCCAACTCAATGTCATCAAGCTTGGTTGCAGGCCATTGAAGCTCGTTCTTCAACAAAAATGATGGTCCAGTAAGCCAAACAGAAGTTTGCAAATCCAATGTACTGCAACCTCTCAATACGATGTCTGCTGGGTTAAATTCTCATTCTCAAATCCTGAATAACGGATACTCGATTTCAAACGAATGTCGATAAAGTTCCAGAGTGCTGGCGTAACCAATGCAGCACAATCTGTGAGTCACACCAGAAGTACGATATTACTGGTAGACCTTCAAAAATAGATTTGATTTTTGAAAACAACAGCGCATGTAAGTGTGCACCACATAGTTCGAGTTTTGGTAACGATTGTTTCTTTGTTGATGCCACCCTTGACTTTGACGTGAGGAGTTGTACAGTTACGTTTCCATCTGCATTAATTGTTCGCACATAGATGCAACATCCATAGGCGCGTATAGATGCATCACAGAAGCCATCTTCTGCGCGATACTGTAAACAATAGCGAGGTACGCTGAGCGACGATAACAATGACAACGAGTCCAAATAGTCACTCCATAGGTGATGCAAGTTTTGTGGTACTGCCTCATCCCAAATAAGCCAAAATAACCATAATTTTTGCATTGTAATTTTTGCGTCTATGATGAGTGGTGACAATAGACCTAGCGGATCAAATAAAGACGAATAAGACGCTGTAGACAGCATAACACATTTTTGTTAATGTCTCATCATATCGTGGGCGCTTTAATGAAAATAAAAAGGTATCATGCCGTTGATTCCAATTTTAGAAGCTAGAGAAGTAGGTGCAACAAGCATATCCTTGACATACACTTGCAGTAGAAAGGTTACTGAAACTGGTTACGGAAGATTCTACGCTTCTACTTTTAAACATTAAAATAAATGCATTAAAATAAGGAAATAAAATGGAATTTAAAAATTAAAAAATAAAAATATGAACTCGAAGAGCAGCTACCTACACGTGGTGAGTTCTGGGTCACTTTAGTGCATCGAAAAGTGGACGAAAAGCTGACAATATCTACTATTTTTGTTTTTCGTGATTTTTGCTAAAACATTGAAATTTTTAGTCTTTTGCTAGCGACAGCAGATATTTATTGATCAAACTGAAATTTTGCATTTGTTTTATTGGTGTCAAAAGACAACTTGTCCGCACTTATAAAATAAGATTCTTAAAAAAAAACACTCTTTTTCGGCCCAATCTAATACTTAATCAAGTCTCCTATGCCCGATTTTTGTTGTTACATATATAACTGCATCTTTATACATTTACTCAGTGTATACAGGGCTTACAAATTATATATATATAATTTTTTTTTTTTTCATATAATCCATTTTAAATTTAAAATTGCAAATTAAATGATATTCAAATTGTGAAATGCGAATATTTCAGAAGCAGCAGCTAATTTTATTAAAATTAATACACAAATAAATTTTTAAATAACTGAAAAAAAAAAACATATAATTTTATGAATATATTTTTTAATACGCTTCACTGAACGCAGCTGAAGCGTTTTTATTAGATTTAAAATTCATGATTTATTAAATTCAAATATATTTGTTAACTTTGCTAATAAATACGTGAAAGTTTAACAAATACAATAAACAAATGCGAACCCTTTTTTATTTTATTAACGTAGGGTAATTCTAAATGGAATACGAACTGGATTTAATTGTTTTTAAAATGTTTTTATTATAAATTATGTGAAATTAAATGTTAACAGCTCATTGATTTGCTGCCATTGTTTTGCGTTTATTGTTACATAAAATTTTCTGAATCACAATAGCCAATTTGCGCAAAGAATTAATTAAAAGTTTTTCGGATATTAATGAACTTAATTACTTCTTGACTGACCGACTTAGAAACTATTTCTTATTCATATTAAAAAAAAAACAATCAAAAAACAATTTTATTTATTGTATATGCAACAAGCAACATGTTGAGACGAGTCGATTTAAAAATATCCTTTCCAGCCGTCTGAAACCATTTAGAAGTGAGCGAAAAATATACAGTCACAGTATAGACTCTCAAGGTGCAATGCAAATGTCTTGCCTTGCCTTGGCTCAAAAAAAGAAAGAATTTAGATCGAAATGTTTAAACAATCCAAATTCAAACCCACTCAAAATATTTCATAACACTTAAGCTAAGTTCACACAGTGCCAGTTATCTGGCAGTAATAAGGCAGTCTACAACGCGCTGGTGCCAGTCGTTTTGAATGCCAAGTACGGATAGTGCCCGGTCGTCCTCTATGTCAGCGTCCACCAATCAAGTTTGGGCCCCCATGTAAAACATGCACGCTGGAGCTCTTTCATCCATTCGAATGAGGTACCCAGCCCAGTGCAGCCGGTGGAATTTAATGCGCTGGACTATGGGAACATTATCGAATAACTTGTACAGCTCGCGGTTCATACGGGACCTAAACTCGTCGCCGACTCTAATAGGAACGAAAATCCTGTGAAGAGTCAATCACGGTCCATGCCTCTCCGCCATAAATAAGATCGGGAGTATCAGCATCTTAAAGCTCTTGATTTTTGTCTTTCGAGAGAAGGCTTTACTTCTCATTTGCTTGTTTAGCAAGCGAGATTCTTCGCCTAATCTCCAGACTGACGTTGTTGTTGCTGGTTAACACAGATTAAAGATAGACGAAGTTTTCTACAACACTGAAGTTGAAATTCTCCATCGTCACTGACCGTCCAAGACGCGATGACGGAATGCGAGAAGACATGAAGTACTGAAGTACAGGGCGTGTCGAAAGCGACTTTCTAATCGACAAAGAGGAGGTGTGTGTCTTTGTTAAACTCAAGATTTGGCGTAATGTGAATATTTGATCACTAGTTGACCTTTTTGGTCTAAAGCCACACTGATATAGTCCTATCAATGAATCCGTATATGGCTTCAGCATATTACACAATACGCGCGACAGAATCTTATATCCAATAGTTGGCGCAAACAGCGGGGTCTCCTTTCTTAAATATAGAACGGAGAACACTGAGATTCCAGTCATTGGGTATGCGTTCATCGGACAATATCTTGCATAAAAGTTGGTGTATACTCCTAACCAACTCTTCGCCGCCGACCGTAAATAACCAGCCTTTTCCAGCTTTTTAATAACTGAATCGATCTCGTTATAGTCCGGTGGCTCTACAATGGTTCCGGTATCATTTCTCTATCGGCGGTATTGTGCACTTCATCGGTTAGAAGAATGACTGTTGCATTATCTCAGTGAGTCCCGTTCATCCATTACCAGATGTACATTTCCATCCTTACAGAAAGTTACTCCGGGTGTAAAACCTCCAGTCAAACGCTTGACCTTTTGATAGAATTTTCGAGCTTCATTTCTGTCACGTAACCGCTCACTATGCTCAAACTCCTCGCCTTTCTTCTTTTTCTCCGTTTCTCTCGATATCGCTCTCTAACAGCTCGCATTGCTCGAAACTGCAGAGTTCGCTGATAGGAAGCATTCTTCTCTACAGTAGCATTGCGACACTCCTCGTTGTACCAAGAATTCTTCACAGGTTATGCATAATCAATGACATCCTTGGTAGCCCTATCCCTATTCATAAAAGACGGAGAGGTTTTCCGGCGCAGTCGGGAGAGTGTGTTTGAAAAGACTCCGGCATAAAGATTGCGGTTCTTCCACGCATCTACCCGGAATTCATCTTATCCCGGGAAGACCTAGGTAAAGTGGAAGAAGCACTCATGGCTGCCATGATGCAAGACTGTTCAGAACAGCTAGGGTTCAATGGAATCCACTTTAGGTCAGGCTTGATACTGATCGACTGTGAGGACCAGGGCTCTGCTAACTGGCTAAAAGTTGTTGTGCCTAAAATGACAGTGCTGGGGACACCAATGACGACGTGCAGTGCCAGTATGTACCCAGTATGCACATCGTAACCATATACCTGCCGAGAAGTGCTGGGAAGCAACCAGAAGAGCTTTATAAGTTGGTAAAAATCCAGAACGCAGAAGTCAACATTAAAACATGGAAGACACTGCGGTGTAAAGAGTCGGGAATCGGCATGCTGCTCACGATCGGAATCGATGTGCAGTCGATGAAGGCTATCCAAGCCTGGAACAATAAGATAAACTACCGGTTCGAGAAGATAGCAGTACATATTCACAAAAAAAGGGAGAAGGGTGAAACGAACGAACCGACGGGTATGGTTGCGAACGAACTGTCGCCAATTGAGGTACAGGCAGTACGTGAAGCACCAGCAGAGAAGGAATCGGAAATCGACCTTCTCCCAGGCGAGCTGGACTCGATCGAAGACACCAATATATCCTTGATGTATATGATGACACGCCAATGTCGGAGGAGGAGGCTGTCTCACTTCCGGGTGAGGTAGGATCCTGGTAAAAGAGGAAGAAAAGAAACCAAGAGACTTTTTCTGGGAAAAATGTGAGAACTTAAACAGAGCAAAAAGCTGTTACGCCCTTACAACAAAAAGAGATCGGAAATTTGCAACGGTCTTAAAAAGAAAGATCTAAGAATGATTTCGGGCTTCCTGACCGGACACTGTAGACTTAGGAGACACTTGTGTAAAATCGGAATCGAAAGTGATAGCACCTGCAGGTTCTGTCGACGAAACTCCGGAGCATATCCTCGGGGACTGCCCAGCTCTGATCCAAACCAGGCACATATATCTTGGCAATTACCATGTGACAGGAAAGGCGGTGCATGCACTCAATCCCAAAAACCTAGTGGCCTTCTTCAGGACAGTAGGGCTGGATGAGTTGCTGTAAGTCAACAACTGTTAGGGTACAATAGACCTGTAAGGTCGCAGTGCCTACTACTTAATAGGAATAATAATAATAATAATAATTCAGCTAGTAACGCCGAATTAGGTGTATTTTGGATCGACACTAATAAAATATTCCAATAGAATGCAAATCGGAACACTAAAAGAGATGGCCGCCTAGCAGTCGATATAGACATGTCCGTCTGTATGGCTTAGAACAACAAAAACTTGAAGACTATCAAAGATAGAGCCTTTATGTTTGCATATTTAATGACTCCTATAACAATTACAAATAGGTAGAGGTAGAGGTAGAGGAATGTATGAAGTTCGCTCTAAATTATGCAGAAAAAGCTGCAACTCCTTTCTTTTCTTAATGACAAAATTTGTGTTTCGCCTGCTATTTTAGCTAAAGATAGCCAATTTGTTCTATATTGCTGTTATTGTAATAAATTTTACCATATAGATCCATTTCAGAACTGTAGAAGGGGTAGCCCATATACAAAACTGTGCGCTTTCCTGTGGTGTTGTAAGAAAAACATTTAAGTATGGTTTAGTTTAGCTTGAAACAACATATTTAATATATCTTATACTAATTCCAATAAAATATCATATATACGCCACATAACTTTAAGGTTCAATGGGGTACAGGGAATCTAAAATATTTGCTACTCTTGTCTGTGATTTATTGAACCAAATAGTGCTCATTTCTATTAAGTAAAAACTTTGTTTGAAGGGTATTAGCGCTTCGTGTCCACCGAAGTTACCATTTTTCGTTTAGTGGTTTCTCTTTGTAAGTTCGACGAAAAGTTTGAAGCTGTCTTTTAGTAATATTAAAAAAAAAGTTCTGTGAAAATAATTTCTTTTAAGCAGCTTGCAAACTTTGTTCTGCTCAACAAAAGAAATGCATTGATTAAATAATATTCCAAAATGCAAATTATTAACTTCAAACCAATTAAAAGTTTTTGTATTGCTAAGCTGTATTTCTTGTAGTTAAAGGAAAATATAAATGCTAATTAGTGAAAAATTTAACAAATATTTGCTCAAATGGAATAAAAGATTTAGTTTAAATGCTATTTATTTCTTGGTTACCACCTACTCAAATAGGTCGAATTTATATGGCTTGTGCGCCTGTGTGTATGCAATGCTTTGGGCAAACAAATTAAATAACAACCCTGATGCGTGCAATCGATTAGCAAAGATGTAAACAAGTTGCATGAAATCTAAATAGAAATTGAAATCAAAATAACTCATAAGAAAAAAATAGAAGCTTCAGAGGAACGAGGCATGTGCCAGCGATTTTGAAGAGGTACGCTGAACTTGAACTAGACAAACACACACACACACACATACACAGATACACTACACATTGGTAGACCAATGTCAGACGACAGCATACTCGAAAATGTAATAAAAATAGCTGGCAGCCATGTTTCATTGAGCAACGCAAAAGTTGAAGTTGCAATACTAGAAACGGATATGGAAATGCTGCAATGCCGTCGAGTATGACGACGAAGGCGAGACAAAAACAAATGGTAAATGGCAAATTGAAAGCGCTGCCAATAGTTCAAATGGGGACGTATCAAGCGTGTCTCTGTTTGTAGATACTTTTGGTGATACTGCATCATTTCCACATGAAATAAATCAAAACAAATAAACAGACAAACAAAAAAAAAAAGAAAAGAAAACAGTAGAAGTGGTGAGTTGTGCCGAGGGCATAACGAAAGGCATTGCTGCAAGTGGAAACTTGAATGCAAAAAAAAAAAGAAAAACAAACAAAAACAAATAAAGTAGCAAATTTCAACGTTACATTAGAATGGCAGACATTTTTATTTGTCGAGTAGTACTTGAATTCGAGCATTATCAATTAGTGTTGGTTGTGCGCAAATGTCATAGAATATTAACGTCAAGCAACAAAAATCGACAAAAAAAAAAAAAAACGAACCAACATATCATATAGTATAATGCTCCTGATCAAATGTCAACTCCTGCTGCATAATGAATTAATTTCGCAAACGATAAAAGACGCATTTAAGCGTTTTCCATGAATGTGTGCTAAGCACCTGAAATTGTGCGCCTTTTTGACCCTTTTCGAGTGTTTCTCATTTCTAATAAAATGAATTATGATAAGCGCAACAAAAGCATAAAACAAAAGCAGCTTTTTGCATATAAGCAGCTGTATTAATGACGCTTTTATGAGCAACCTTTCCGCCATATCTCTGACGTACAAGTTCAACCCCAAAAAAGCGCGCCACATACACGCACAGCCACACATAAGCACCAACCTGCTCATCAGACGCGGTTTAATTTAATTAAACATCATCAATCCCTTGTTTCAACATCGCGTATGCCCATCTAACCATTAATAAAACCCTAAATGCCACCCAAATATGTGGGATTTACAACTTTTTCATAATAATTTTCAATTACAACAGCAAATCCAACAAAACAAAAAAAACCGAATTTCATTCGAAGCGTTCTTTTTTTTTTGTTCTACACACGAGTTAAGTTCAGAGTTCAGTTTGAAGACTACGGAAGTTGTTCTTGTTTTTGCTTTTGTTGTGTCAAAAAGATTTGCATGTCATATAATAATGTTAAAATTTAAGAGGTAGGGTGTTTGCGCATATGGCTGTGTGTGTGCTTGTATTTGCTTATGTTTCTGTCATATGAAATGTACGGCACACGTGTCTGAAAGGATAAAGGATTTGCCTGGCATTTGTCTACTGGAGTAGCGTTGCACTGAGTTCGGTTCTGAGTTTGCTGCACGACTGCTGCTCCTGCAAATATTTGATTAGCTCACAACTTTTTGAACTTTTTAATTTGCACTTTTACTTTATTAGGATTAACTGGCTTTTTTGTTTTATTTTATATTAAAGTGTCTTACTTTTTTATAGCTTTGCGTCACTCATAATCAGTTCAAATTATATAAACACAGGCTAAACAATGAGTTGCTATGAGGAGCAAAATAGTTGAATCGAATTCTGGAAGGTAAAAAAGCAATTGAAGCAAATAAAAATATATTCTTCAGTAGGTACTCACACTGTTTGAAAGCTCTTCTAGGATGGCAGGTGCTTTCAACCACTTTTATCTGGAATTGTGATGTAGTAAGCATTAATAGTCAAATTCTCATTTGCAGAACTGTGAGAGCTGAGCCAGAAGATGCGTCAAAAGAGCTGTATGTCCTATCATCTTCTACTCCTCCGTCAATTGGTTTTATTTGATGTATAGTGAAATAATTTAGTCTATTAGCCGCATAAAATTGGAGTAGAATGTGATTTTTGTTCATATAAACAAACATTCTTATGACTAATTTTCGAAAAGAAAGGAGATAGATCAAGAGACAGACTTGCCGATATTATCTATAACTACGGATTGTCAGATGTGTTAAAATCATAAAATCCGACACGAGGTGAGAGCATATGGAGAGCTGAACTTTGTGAACTACGGGTTACTCTCTGTAAACCATATCAGGCATCATTTTACCGTGTGTATGGAAGTATTCAATATAATGAAGGGCAGCATTTTTTTTTGGAGCGAGCTCCACTATTGTTCTGTGCCCTACCAATCACAATTTGCAACTCACATTCTTCTAACACAAAAACAATGCTCGACGTAGTTTTAATAATTATAAACAAAAATAAACCAAATAAATAAACACGAAAGCAATTAAGTGTTGCCTCAAAAAGTTAGTTCCTTAAATCACGAAGATGCTTTGCGCGCTACACAGTAGTAAATAAAATAAATGTGAAACTAAATGCAGCTGAAATGTGTCTGTAATACATCAAGTCGCGCGTCATATTTCTCTAAAGCCAGACAAACTCTTGCGACTATGAAAATAGCAAAACTTTACGAAACATACCTTTCAGTTTTTTTAGAATGTCTGCTAAATATTTGGATGACATGTTGCATGCTGTTGTAGGGTAATGCTTTGCACTTTTTGAAACCGCATTTTTGAAGCGTTAAACCGCCATACAGCGCACAGTTTCCAAGCAGCGTCAGTGAATACAAAAAGCGCTTACAACTAGACAGCACGCGCGTCTTTTTCACCACTGCCAACTTTACTGTCCTGATTATCCTGGCGCAACTCGTTTTTCTTTTTAGTCGTCGTCGTACTTTTTGACATAAAGTTGCTGCGAATGCGTGTAACTTTTTAATCAAATTATGTGCGAATTTTCTTTGCAGTAATTTTTAGTAAAAATTGTACAAAATTACTCGTTCTGAACGTCATAGTCAGTGTCAGAGTCGTCCTTTTTTTTTTTTCTTGGCATGCTTCATGTAACTATGTACTCCAATGCAGCAGTTTTTCTTTTTATAGTTTATTTTCTGTCGTATTTATGTAAAGCTTTTTCTACTCCTTCGCATCTAGTCGAACTTCTCATTTCTCATTTTTTTTCTTTATTTTTTTATGTGGCTTTCATACTTTCTTTACGCGTTGCATAATTTTTAATTGAATTTTTAAGTTTCGTCTTGCGTATCTCAACTCTGCCTTGTATACAGATACTTCAACATTTCGTTTTGGCAAAAAAGATTTTGTGTTTTTACTGCGCAAACTTTTGCAGTAATTCAATTAGTAATGATTTTGATGCAACTCAGTTGCTGGTTTTTCTAGTTTGCTCCGTAATTTTCTTTTCTAGATTTATGAAAGGGTTTCTTTGCGGCTTTTTTGGTTAACATGGATTTCGGCTTGCAAGAATTTAACTTATTTATTTTAATTTAAGAAAATCTTTGCCAAGGTCTATAAAACTTTTGCATTCAACATAAAAATAGGAAAAAATCAGTGAAATATATTTTAATAACCATTTAATCT
The DNA here is from genome assembly GCA_035044805.1 of Leucophenga maculata. Classification (NCBI taxonomy): domain Eukaryota; kingdom Metazoa; phylum Arthropoda; class Insecta; order Diptera; family Drosophilidae; genus Leucophenga; species Leucophenga maculata. Next base: position 42,625 of record JAWNNP010003818.1, on the reverse strand, counting down.
ACTAATTACAAACTAAGAAAGTCCTTGAATATGACAAGCGGCAGTAAGAAACGGCAGAGAGTTAGAGACGTATAAAGAGAGAGATATATGATGCACGTTTAAGTGAGAGAATGAAACATTAGCAGACGCTTTTATTTCAATTCGACGCGCACAGCGGGCAGCCTGCTAAAGAGCTGTCAATGCATACACACACAAGCAGAGCCACACAAAAAGGATACATTTATAGCACATACGAGGTCTGCTTAAAAGGAAGTTTAAAATAGGAGAAACTCTCATCTACAAGAGCAGCAAAGCTATCACAAGCTTCTTATTATTTCAGAACTATTTCTATAAAACAAAATCGTATAAGATACGATTTATAACTCAAGAACGGTTGAACCGATTTTAATGATATTTGGTTTGGATAGAGGTTAGTATGGCCAGGCTTCGTGCTTCTCAAACACAAGAGCAAAGAGAGGCAATGAAATAAATCGGTTGGCAGTCAGCAATCTTCGAGCTCATCGCAGAAATCTAGAACAAGATAATATTCGACACGCTAGAAAGTGTTGATTTGTATTGAGCAACATTTCTATATGATTGCCTCGCATTCCTCCGTTCGCATTATTCAAATGGACGTTGTTTGTGGGCATTGTGGCATATAAGAGTTTCCAGCAGATACGCTTTTGATTATGTTGCCTTAATGGCAAAGTGAAATTGCCATCATTGACTCCACCACCTGAGTCATTGCTTTCATTACTACATGGTGAAACACTAGAATCGCGAATCGCCCAAAAGTACAGAGACTATCGAAGTGCATAGATTTAATCCAACATTCAAGGTAATTTATGCTAACAAAAAAATATTTTATTCAAAGCTAGCTGTACCCAACACGCTTTGTTGCGCCCGGCATATAATAAAAGTTCTATTAAATTTTTTTGTCTATGTATCTATGTATGCACATATGTTCCTTAAAGACAGCCAAACGAACCGCACTATTTCAATGCGTCTTACTTGAGGTGGACGGGGCATGATTTTTACCAAACTTAATAGGATTATTTCTCCAGATCCCAATAACATATTTACCAAATTTCATCCCTGTACCTCAAATGAATGGAAAAATATGTTGAATTGTAGATCGCTTATATGAGGGTTGGTCATCGCGCTCTCCGATTTTCTCCAAACTTTTCCCAGCCCTGATAAAATATTTACTAAATTTTATTGCTGTACCACATATTGCTGCGAAGATATGACGAATTTTTTACGCTTGTACGATTCAGTTGCGAGCTACAGCGCGTCGAACATGGAGGTCTCGAAGGAACAAATTCGCCATATTTTCAATTTTTACTACATGAAAGGCAAAAACGCATCGCAAGCGGCCAAAAAAAATGTGTGATGTTTACGGGGCCGATACTTGTTCAATTCGCGTAGCACAACAATTGTTTACTCGATTCCGTTCAGGTGTGGAGGAAGTGGAAGATGCACAACGCTCCGGAAGACCTGTTGTCGTAGAAAATTCGATAAGATCAAGAAAGTAATCGAGATAGATCGCTATAGTAGCAGCCGAACCATCGCCCAGAAGCTGAATATCATTCATATGACCGTTCAAAGGCATTTGAAGAAGCTTGACTGCACAAAAAAACTCAATATTTGGGTACCACACGAATTGACACAAAAAATCTCATGTATCGAATTTCCAGTTGCGCAACAAAATCGACCAAAAACGGCCGTATTGATGATCAGGAAGGTTTTGCTGTGTGTTTGTTGGGATTGGCAGGGAATCATCTACTATGAGCTGCTCTTCTATGGCCAAACGCTCAATTTGGTCCTCTACAGTGAACAACTGGACCGTTTGAAGGTAGCAATCGATCAGAAGCGGCCATTTTTGGGCAATAGGAGAGGACTTGTGTTCCATCAGGACAACGCCAGACCATACGCTTCGATTGTGAATAGCCAGAAGCTCCTGGAGTTTGGTTTGGTGGTCTTTATGCATCCACCTTATAGTCCGAACCCGGCACCATCGGCTTACCATCTCTTTCTGTCAATGTCGAATGATTTAGTTGACGAGAAATTGACCTCAAAAGAGCGCTGCGAAATTAGGCTGTCTCACTTTTTTGTCAATAGTGAAGCAAGCTTCTATGAGCGGGGCATAATGAGCGTTGATTATTGGAACTAAATCCGATAATTGTGCGCAATTTGACTTTTTGTTCCAACCTTATATATAGATCAGCAATACTGACTTCGCCTACAACTTAACAGATTCAAGCACAGATTCACCAACAAACTGGATCATTGCAACCTGTTGAGAATGCACAGCATAAATTCTTACATGAGCCATATGGAGGAGCAACACAACAATGAAATCAGCAATTCTTCATGATCTGCAGCAGCTACTTCACGAACATCATGTTTTGGTCAAGTTGTTCTATGCGTTAGCGTGAGCGAATAAACGACCTGCTGGAACACACGAACGCACATTTAATGTTGCAGTCCTTTTTGTTGGTGAAAACAAGGAAATACACGTCGCAATACTGGACAGCTGCAAGAAATATATAAAACACATCGTTCATATGACACTTTGCAATATCCGCTGATGTTTTTCCAATGAGAAGATGTATATGACAGCAATATCAAGATGGTCAATCCATTGAATGTTTATTATTATTCTCCTAATTTCCCAGGAAGTTTTAGAACTAAGGGATTGTGGACTTTTTGGAGACTATTGGGCAAAGGGCTGTCAACAAATCATAAATGACGTATCTTAATGCTTTTTATATATATTATTTTCTTCAGCCTCAAACGCTATTTGTATTTACTCTCTAGGATCGGCCAAGAAGATTTATAAAAACAAAAAATACAAGTGAATAAATTGCAGGACATTATTTGATTAAGAAAGCTGGGCAGCATTTAAAATTAAAAAATGATCATTACTTGTGCATCGAACCTCGTACGTGCAAGTGTGGCATTTGTGTGGGTGTGCTTTCAGCTTATTGAGGTTGAATATTGTCTGCTATTTATAATTTGTTGCAGACACATTAATCAAAAAATTGTTACCCGTTGTTATGTGACCAACTCTAAAATACACACACACACACACACACACACATATATAGCTAGAGAGAGTTAAAGGACTGTACTTGTTAGTCGCACTCATTCGCATGAGGTTAGCTGTGCTGACGTTATCGTTGTCCTTTTCCTTGTTGTTGTTCTTGTTGTTTATTAAGTGGTGGAGGTAATTGAAATGTCAGCGGAAGTGTTGCTGGCCCAATGCCCTATCCGGCATAGTGAGTAAGTAGCAACGCGTATTTTTCAACACTACACTTGTCTAGCGCTGTCGTTGCTGTCTGCCACGTTTCGTACATGTTCCGATGTCATCCTTTTTACTATGGCCTTAGTTGTGCTCCTTGTTGTTGTTGTTAATTTTTTTTTTTTTTTTTTTAAACATTGTCTGTGCATAGTGTAAAAGCAATTATGTACGCCATTTTGTAATTAAAATTGCAACGCCGCACATAATCAGCCTTCAGCCGCATGCCAAAGACCGAAACAAGGAACAAAATAAAAAATTATTTCAAATTAAAAATTAAACAAAATAAAGAAGAAATTTGTTATTTATTAAAATTAAATTAGCGCTGCTACTTTGACAAAACTTTTACCTGAAAATTGCATTAGATCTGTGCGGCTGTCTGCCAATGTTAACTTTCTTAAACTTTTGGCTAATTAGAAATACAAAAAGAAAAAAAATTGTTTTTTTCTGTTTGTAATAAAATTCAATTTAAACCTGCTCCAGCACAGCTTCAACTGCTCATTTTCTCATGCTACAGCAGCTGCAGTTCTTATGCCAAAGTTTAAGCTCATTGACGAATTTTTGCTAACTTGACACAAGTCTCGACTTGAAGCCCGCATGGTGCGCGGTTCGAAGGATGTCAGACATCAGGTGATAAAGTCACTGTCATGCTGCTTTTTTACATAGCTCGAATTTTATGAACTTTTTCGTGGATATTCTTAACTTTTTCATTACTTTTTACAAACTTCTCGCACCTCTTCCTCACACCGTCTTGTGCTGCAATGAGATTGTTTTTTAGTCGCTGTTTTATTTGCTCAGCTACGCGTTTTCTATACATTCTTTGGTCTATCTCACTGCAATATTTTCACTTTTCCTTTTTCTATGGCTTTTTGTTTATGAGCTAATTACATAAGCTCGTTATTAGGCGAATTACTTGTTTCTTCATTTGCAGTAGCAACCAAAAACATAAGCACCAGCAGCAGCAGCAGCAGCAGCAACTGAAGAAACAACAGCAACAGCAATGAAAGACTAAGTCTCAGAAAATAAGAAAACTTTTTTAATTATAACCTCATTTAGATTTGACTTCAATATGATTCCATCTGTCTGTCCGTCTGACTGACTGTCTTCAGTTCGTCTACATCGTTGTATACTCGTGTATATATGTATGAGCTTGAGATTGTTTCATTGGCTCCTTCAGTAGTATTTCTTAGTTGTTGTCTTTATGCCGCCATTATCTGCCAGCGCACTGCAACTTCTGACTTGTCTTGATTGGCGTGTTTTTGAAAGATTTTATTAACTTCGTTAGACAATTTATTAGCTAATCATATAAGTGTGTAAACCTTATTTGATCTTGAATTTAATATAAGAAAAAAAAAACGATAAGCTTGATTGACGAATGTCTCTCTCAGCTTTGAAGCAGTCTGCCATTTTAGTAGTGCTGCAATATATTGGGTTTATTTAGTTTGTGCAAATATATGTAACAGACAGAAAGAGTACTTCTACATGCACCTCCTCTTGATTTAGAAGTGAAGGAAATTTCCCATCTTGCCGCTATAAGGCCTATATAAATATATAAGCATCTACTGTGTTCCGCAACTAATTTTAAAAAAAAAATGTGCGAGGTGCATTCCATATTCCAAACTCCGGTTTTTGCCACACCTGCGGCAAGTTTGGAGAGTTCTGCAATTGATTTATTAGCTGAAGACAATGTCGTAGCCAATCCCATTTTTGTGACCAGCTTAACTGCAACTGTAGAGCAATCTGCAGCTATGGAAACTATGGTAGAATGTCCACTGCCTACAGTAAGTGATGGTCCGGTTGTTTTAAACGCTTTGAGACCCAGTGGTCTAACAGTTGTTGCTCCGAGAAAATCGATTTTTATTTCGTCTTTTAAGGTGATTGTTCCTGTTTCGCTTTATGAAACTATTCTTTCTCCAAGGTTTTGGCCTGATGGTATTGTTGTTAATGACTACGTTTATAAAACTGAACGTACTACTGTAGAAAATGCTGTTGAATTTCCCGGTACTTCTGATAACATACCAAAAAAACTAAATACGCTTTCTTTCCTTATACATTATCAAAATGTGAGAGAGCCAAGAATAATGTGCGCAATAACCCAAAAATCTTTTTTAATTTTGTTAACATAAAGCGTAACAATACGGCTTAGACCCCAAATTTTTATTTTGACAGTAAAGTAGCTTCCTCTGATTCTCAGATATTGGATTTATTTGATTCTTTGTTTCTATCTACCTACACTTATATCCCCAGTAGTTCTAATTATATTCCTTCTTATACCTATACTATTCCGTCTTATGACATTATATCATGTCCTGTAATTAATATTTTTTCAAATGTATTAACATGTCTAAAATCTATTTGGAAACAATCCTTTATCATTCCACTAAACAAGAAAGGCAATAACTCAGATGTCTCCAATTATACGGGGTATTACTGAACTTAGTACAATTCCTAAGTTGTTTGAAAAAATTATTACTGATCAATTGCAACGATCACTAAAATCAGTTGTTAGCCCATTTCAAAATGGATTTGTCAAAGGTAGATCAATTTCTACAAATCTTCTAGAATTAACCTCTATGGTTAATAAGATGTTATATATACTGATTCTAGTAAAGCTTGTGATAGTGTGTACCAGTTATGCGACAGTTAATATATAAATTAAATATGTTAGAATTCCCGCCTTCTTTTGTAAATTGAATAAAATCGTAACTTGTAGGTAGGTCGCAAAAAGTTTTATTCATTAATTTGTCATCAAAAACTGTTGATGTATTTTCTGTAGTTCCACAAGGCAATCATCTTGGACCATTATTCTTTATAATATTTATAAATGATTTATTTTTAGCAATCAACCATGCTTATACACTTATGTACGCTGATGATGTTAAATTATGCTTGTTGGTAGTATTCTGATGTCTCTCACCATTTTCTACTTCAGGCAAATTCGAATTCTATCTATGGTGGGTATTTTTGGCTTTAAAAAGCGTTGGTCTAAACAATTTAATGATCCTTTTATTACTAAACTTCTATACAAGTCACTTGTTCGTCCGATATTGGAATTCGCATCTTGTGGCTGGAACCCACATTATGCGACTCACCAAAATCGTATCGAGTCTGTACAAAAACAGTTTCTGTTGTTTGCACTCAGAAACTTAAATTGGGCTTCAGATGTACATTTGCCACCATAGGTGGTAACTTCCCTCATTTAAAGATAAGTGTTTTTTTTTTTTTTTTTGTTAGGTTATAATATTTATTTATTAGCGTTCTCTTCGCGGTGAATCGAACCAAAACCATCTACTGTTAAGTTTAATTCACGGAACTTTATTTCTTCATCAAAAATAATAAAAAGTCGATTTCAAATTCTCACTTGTAAAAAATAAATTAATGGGAAGAGGTGCCTTGTCATCGTTACACGGCATAATGTAATGTTCCAAAAATATTTGAACAACTACAAAGAATGCTGCAGGCGTGGGTTTATGACTTCAAAATACCCTGCCATCTTTCTTATGTAGACTTAAGCAGGCTCTGTATACACAAATACAATTTAAAACAAGTAAGAAAATCACAGTCGGGCGTAACCGACTGTAAGAGGCCCTGTACCAGCACAGGTCACCTAACAAACACACTAAATGTTCCCCTAGCTTATGACCAAACACATGACCACTTCTCACTGCACAACTAAGTGCCTTATAAAACATTTTTTTATGTATGAAACGAAAAGGGGGGTCGCTCAAATTCAATTGCTTATAAAATCGTCATTTATTATCCGATTTTGATGAACTTTTTGGATTTTGGCTTAGAAAGACGATATCTTTATACTGGCATACTTACTTTTTTTTGTTCCGAGGAAATTTTTAGCCTTGGGGGTGATTTTATGGGGAAGGGGGGGAGGGGCAAGATTTCAAAATAAACTTGTAAAATTCCGGAGCAGTCCTAGTCGAATGCAAAAAACACGAAGTCTCTATCTATTACCGTTTCCGAGATCCTTTCGTTCATACGGACGGCCAGACGGACAGACGGACAGACGGACAGACGGACAGACGGACATGGCTATATCGACTCCTCTATCACTCCTGACCATAATGGGGGTAACTTTGGGGGGTCTCCGACCATTATTTCTACCTGTTACATACATTTGCACAAACCCAATAGGCTCTTGTACCTTCGGTACAGGGCCTAAATAGTAAAATATTGAAATAAAATGTTTATGTAATTTATTTAAATATTTTTAAGGTCTGGCATGCCTACTTGTACAGAAACGAAGTATACCCTTAGACTTATTCTTTCTCCAGATGAAGTGTATTATATGAACCTACACTGCAAAGAAAGTCTGTCATAGAAACTTCGCCTTTATTATTGACTATTTGTAAGAAAACTAATTTATTTGTGCTAGAAATTTCACTTTAATCCAAATCGGAATATAGTCCTTAAGATGAACTACAGGATATCTCAAAGTCCAGTTTAAAGAAAATTTGCGAAAGTGTTTAAAAACTTTTTCACACCAACTGCTAAAGAAACGACTTTTGAATCACAAAGCGAATATTTACAAAACTCATTTTTAAAGAACTACAGGAATTTTATTTTATATCAATAGTATTTGTAAAAATTCAAACAAATTTTGATTTGCGACACTTCACAGGTTCTGCTCATACTCTCCATCAAAAATATATTCCTTAAGTAGAAATGGCAACAGCAAATGTTGATCGAATTCCTCTGCATAGTGACTTCTGTGTTTGCAAGTTGCAAGTTTACTTCGGCAAGGACAACTCCAGTGTCGCCTTTGACTCATCAAATGCAGATTTTTCATTTCGTTGAAGCGTGAAATTTTCCAACTACACCGAACGATGCAAATAAATACGGTAAATTGTGTTTATGTTGCATTTACATCTCATATAAGTATGCAGGAAATATCAGAGGAAATGTAGAAAAAAAATGTATGATAAATATAAGAGTCAACTAAGAGCTCCCAAGTCGCTCGATGCCTGGTTGACTACACACATTTCCTTTCTTCCTTCCTTCCTGCATTGAGTTCCATACTCGTGCGGCAGTATGCAGAGAAAAAAAAATGCAAATGTCGATTTGATTTACGTTCGATTTTGCATGCATGAGTTAATCAAAAAATTGTTGTTCAAACGTTTGCACAACTAACAAGCTACAGCATCATGTTAAAGCATTAAGATGCAGCGCCGCTAGTTAAAAATGTTCTAAAATTACAAGCCACAAACTACTGGCTATGGCTTATTTGATTATAATGAGCCCTCGGGTCAGAGTACATTTATCAGCGCACAGTGTAGCATTTTTCGAGCTTCGTAGTTGCTGACCCACTCAAACTCGACTGTGATCATTAATAAGCAAATAAAGCTGCACGGCGCCGGAGAACAGCACAATTCCTCTGGTCCCACCTTGCTGCGCATTAAACATTTAACATCAATTTCCAGCAACCTTAGACACACAGTCTCCATCCCAGCTGTCCGAGAACTTGGACAAAGTACAAAATATTCATCTTCTTGTAGTGGATGAACAAGAAGAAGAAGAAGAGCAACCGGCAAAGCAACACCAGTCCGTTGCCAGCAACTTAAACGAGATAAATGAGTAATGCGAAAATGAAACATCACCTTTGCCGGCCTCAGTTACTCGCCTAAGCGGCAGCAACTTCCTCTGTTTCCGCTTTTGTAGCACTTCGTACCGTCACACAGTGGTCAAAAATCATTAAAAACTGCGTAAAAATTAAAAAATACCATGGAGGGAAATCAAAATAATTGCGATTCCAAGCTGTTGGATTTTTTAAAAGTTATTGAATCGCCATTTTGTTTTCTGTTAATTTTGAGAACAGTTATCAGCAAACTCAAATGAAATACTAAACTTTAAGAAATATGTCCGCCATCTGCCATTTTGATTTCAAAAGCAAATACGCAAAAAAAAAACATTTTTGGAGACTCCTAATACGATTCCTAAATTAGGGAAATTCAAGACAGCACACAACCAGTTATATACCTTAAAACCTCCAATCGGAATAAGAAATTTCTTTTTATTAAAAAAAAAAAAAGGTAAGAAAAGTTGACAGTGAGCAAACCAATATTTAACAAAATCGGTTAAATTTTTTGGCGTAAAAGATCTTAAGAATTTTTACTCACACAAGAAAACACTTCTCAAGAAACGTTGCATATTTGTTCATCTGCTAAGAAATGAAATGCGACTGGAATTCGGTAAATAGAGATTCCCATGTCCATGTCGATAGAAATATTTTGGCAGCAAAATATTGCAGGACATTTTGTAAACGAATGTAAAAATAAAATATTCGTTCATGTATGTCCAGACTATGAATCATGTTGAGGAGTTTTATCAATTTCCACTAAATGTGAGAGTAAACTCAATAAAATCTGAACATCTTGCGCCAGAAATGTAATAGTCTGAACAGACTTCTATTTTTTTTAAAGTTTTACCCAGTTAAAATTTCGAACCACTGTGCATCACATTCATCGTCACCTTTGGTGGCAGCAGGCACCGCAAGGCTTCCACTCAAGCGAAAGCGCATTTATGTATGTTAAAGGTGTAGATAAGAAACACATTTCTCACATTCACAGCCACTGCCACTGCCATACTCAAATGCTTGTGCACACACACACACACATACATATCGATACACAAGCACACACACCAACGCAGGTAAATGAATAAAGCTATCCCGAGTTGCTTGTGTGTTTGGCTTTGAGCTTCGACCAGAATAACATTTTAATATTAGACCAAAAGCACTTGTAAGCAATAGCCAGCCAGTAGTCGACATTAAGGAAGTTTCAGACACACACCGATGCACCTTACCTAGGCATCTTATATCTTAAATAAAATAGTAGTTTTCTTTAACATTTCATTTCTTTTTGCTCGCTCTCTCATCTTAGTTTCGCATCCATTAGGTTAATGTGCACTTCAAACGAAATTAAGATAAATTGATTAAAATTACAAAATGTGAGTTCGTCTACAATAAACGAATGACTGGATGAACCAACCAGCCAGCGAGCAGTTTGTGGTGAGACTATGCCAAAGTTTGCTTATAATACTTGCAAGGCTATCAAAGCTGAAGTAGGACGAGTTTTCATAGCAATCAACTTCAAGATTAAGCGTTTTAATTTGTATTTTGAAAAATGATGGCTTGCTCTGGCTGACGGTTAGTCTGGCTGGCATACTGGCTGACAAACGAGAAGCTTTTGCATACAATAGTTTCTAATGAGGTAAACCCAGAGCAATTACACTTAATAAATAGTTGGTTTCAAACTATTTCTCATAAGCAAATAGCTGCTAGGATGTTTAAAAACAAGAGAAGCGTACTTTAAATTCGTTCAAACTGTAACTCTTGCTTTTTTCCCATATTGTGGGCAGAGAGAACCAGCCGTTTAGCAGTTTAGTTGCATATTACTTATCATCAGTGATCAGCAATTTACCCAAATTACATATTAGTGCCGGTTGGACTGATCTATATGATACTCGTATACCTACATAATAAACTTGATGCTCTAATACTTCGCATAAGGCAGACTTAACCCAATTCCCAGTAATAATTCGCATTCAAAAGCTTATTTAAATTGTTCATCAAGCATTCTCTGTTCTCGCATACATTCTTTCTAAGCAGCTGATAAACGCTTTCGCGCTCATTTTAATTAAACTGCTAAAAAGTTGCCACTATTACTTTTAATCCGAAATTGCAATTAAGATAATTACGCTTAAAAATTGCAAATCTTTTTCTCGCCAGCTTCCGCTTTTTAATTTGCATCCATTTTAAGCGCTGGCAATTGAAATTTCTACAAAATCTTGTGCCAAAGCGAGCGAATGCAATTGCAGACAGCTGACGAGGCGAGGCAACGCCCACTTGAGCTAAATCCTTGTGCGCGCCAAACCAGACACATGGCACGCCCACCACGGCGGTGCTGCCTGCTGCTGCCAATGTTGCTGCAGGCGTTCACGGTCCATGTTGCACAGGTGCAAAATTTGCTGTTGCTGCTCCTTGAAGAATAACAAAAGCGAAACTATAACTAGACAGAGAGAGACAGAGAGAGAGAGAGAGACGGACAGCGCTGCAAACACAACCTACTTAACTGTGAAGGCAGACTTTGAGCCAAGCCAAGTCGGGTGCAAAATCCGCTGCCCCGCAGTCCAAAGTCAACGGAGCGTTGAATTTTCTGTTATTTCAAGGGATTTTCTACTTTGTTAGTCCAGTAAGTGCTGAAGCAGTGCGCAGTGTTGTCTTTGCAAAGTTGAGATTTGCCACCTTCAGTCCAAAATAAAAAAGGACTCAAAATGCTTTTGTTGTTAGTCGCCAAAGTCGACTTTGATGTTGAAATTTCTTAGGACTGCGTTTCTTTCGTTGGTTTTAAATTTTTTTTTTTTTTGCTAGTTTAAACTTTGGTTTGAATTATGCAAATATGTTAAATGCAATTCAATATAGAATGTCGCCCGACTTCCATGAAAAATTTACGCTGGCTGCACTATGCACTGCGATGGAGAACTTATATCGGCTGTTCCTTCTTTGTCGCAAAAGACAAAAGACTTTTGATGGCATTCTCCATTCCACGTTGCTCTTGTTTTCTTCCTAAGACTCTTGATATGCAAAGCAGTTAGCACTTGAGCTAAAGGACATTCAAATCTGCTTTTCAGCGGCTATAAAAACAACGAATCCTTGGTGAAAAAAGCGCATTTAGATTTATTTTATTACAAATTCGTTGAGCGCTTGCTTAAAATTGAATCAAATCTCAAAATTAAGTTCAGTTTGTTCAATATATCAAAGTGAATGCTCCATTCGTTTAATAATCTTCTCACAAAACTTCTCCAATCCGAAAGTTTTCTCTTACGGAACAAACACTACAGAGTAGCGTTCCCACAACTAATTTTCCGCATTCAAATTGCGTAAAACTTTTGCAATTTGGTTATGCATTTTTGCCATTTTTGGCAAAATAGTCACTCATGTTTGCCGCCCGAACTCCTTGCCACTAAAGGAGAAGGAAACGTATCTAATTTTCATCGCTTGCCAACTTTTATGCTTGCAACAGTTGCAGCTGGAGCAACAGCGAGAACAACGTTTGCAACAAGGTCAACAAATGAAGCTGCAATTACTGACGCTTTCCTTGCCAGTTTGCAACGAGTGCGCTGCACACAGATGCACACACACACACACACACACACATATTCCACAAACACACAAAAGGAAGTAATTTGCAATTAAATTACAACGAAATGGGCAATAGAAAAGAAATTAATTGTCCACGAAATGCAATTATGCTCGAGCTGCACAAAATGAATGGCGAACGCAGAACGTTTCGCCTTCTGCAGCGCGGCAGCTGAAGGACGCCCATAAAAAGTGTACTAAAAGGAAAGAAGATAGATTCGCACATAGACCGTAGAATGGTTTTAAGTGAAATATTAGATCCTAGATGAGCCTTAATCATTTTTTAGAATTTCGTATCCGACTAATATTTATGACAAAACTTTGCTGTAAAGCTGCCTTTGCGACCATTGCCTAGTGACACATAAAAGAATTTACTAACAATGGAATGTCCTGTTCAGGCTTTAAAACGATTGAATTCGCTAAGCCTAAATGATGGTTGAAGTGCAATTTGCCTACCATTGAAAATGTTGTAACTAAACAGATTGATGACCTTGTATCTGAGAAACAGTTGATCTCTTTTGATGTCAAGCAAAATAAGTCTCCTCTTAGTTATCTATGGATAGTACTATTGATAATAAATCAAGAAATGCAATCAAAGTAGTCCAAGCGTGGTTGCAGCGAAAGGTTTCACATGGTGCCAACCTTTACGGAAATGAAATTTCTCAGATAGTACAACACAGTCAACAGATATTGTAGGCGAAATATTTAATTTAAGATTTTATATACTTGAGTCTATGTGAGCTCTTTAGTTATATTTGTAATCTGAGTATACCATAGACCCGTTGACACTAGCTGTCAACTTATTGCTCACATACCATTTTGTATGGATCGCATATTCACCTACATCAATTGGAAAATTGTTTAAGATGCGCGTTTTATCCAATGTAAATGATTTCAGTCAAATTTGTTCGCCATGCTACAAGACATTTGTAAACAATAAACAGAAAAAAAATGTGAGCTTGAGTTGGACCGATCTCTTGGAAAACTCGTACTCATACTCACTGTATATGAAGTGATTTAGTATTCTAAAATGTTGTTCTGGTCTGCTTAATTCGAATAAACTCTGTTCAGGATTCCGAGGCCAAAAGAAAATATTCGAATGTGATTTTCTCTATCTTTCGTCATACAAATGACTTGCAATTGAAATAAATGTGAATTCAAAACGCGATGTCCTTCTGAAAGTTTAACGAAATCACTACCGAACAAATATTTTGGATTCGAAAGTTTAGCCATAAACATTTTGGATTGCACAAGTTTTCTAGATGCTAGTTCTAAATTTTTTAATTGTTATTTCCAATATTTTAGCTAGTACTCTTCAGTTTTCAAGATTCATCTGATTCGAATTTGAAAGACATATTTGAAAACAAGGAAGATATAGATGAGTTACTGAACTATTTTATAACCGTTTCGTTATAACCGTTTCGGAGATCCTTTCGTTCATACAGAAACCTTTGATGCAACCCTATGATGACCCCCGCAAACGATATGAGATTTACGGATGTGCACGTGAAATGTCCGTAACCTTAATAGGGATGGTGCTGGTTGATGTCCTTTAAAGATATAAGGCGGACAACACTTCAATCTAGGAAATACAATGGATAGGACAGTGTTGCTCTTAAAAAGCATCGTGTGACATCTACTACAGCTGCCATGAGAGTAAGCACAAATTTGGATGAAATTGGGATGAAAGGAATCTTTGACACAACCGTCGGAAAATTTTTAACACCTTAAAATCCAACACCAACCAGCAACCAAATTGATCATGTTCGGATTGACGGAAGGCACGAACGTTACGTCGTCCCAACATCGAGTATTATCGCAGCCAAGGTACGCAAATGGAAATCTGGTTTGCAGATGACTGATCACTGAGATTATGGAGGAATAATTTTTCTTACTTACTTGGAGGAGATGAAGCGCACAATAACGCCGATGGAGAAATGACATCGAAACCACCAGTTTATTATGGCACTATTGTAGAGCCACCGGACTATAACGAGGTCGATTCAGTTATTAAAATGCTGAAAAATAACAAAGCGACAGGTTCTGTTGAGCTGCCAGCTGAGTTATTTAATACCGGCGGCGAAGAGTTGGTTAGGAGTATGCACCAACTTTTATGCCAGATATAGTCCAATGAAAGCATACCCAATGACTGGACACTCAGTGTTCTTTGTCCTATTTTTAAGAAAAGAGACCTCGCTGTTTGCGCCAATAATTGGACAATATCAGCTTCAGACCAAAAAGGTCGACCAATGACCAAATATTCACAATACGATAAATCTTGGAAAAGACCCATGAGTTTAGCAAAGACACACACCACCTATTTGTCGACTATAGAGCCGCCTCCGTTATATTCGAATTATTTTGATGCCCTGTCTGCTCTAGATGTCCCGGCAAAGATCGTTCGTTTTTGCATGATGACGCCATCACAGACTTAAAGCGATGTCAGGAAAGAACCTCTCCGAACCCATTGAAACCAAGAGAAGTTTCAGTCAGGTTTTTCAATCTACTGATGGAATACATCTTATGCCTGTGGCCGTACTTACAGAATATATCGGGCTAGATCTTCCAAAATGATGTAACACTTCTCAGCAAGGCGTTCTCAGAAATTGAAAAACTGTCTCGGCGGTGAATGAGGACAAAACGAAGTACTTGGTGTCTACTCGCATGCCAACATCTTGTCTTAGACGATCAATGACGATAGAGAATTTCAATTCAATGTTGTAGAAAACTTCGTCTATCTGGGATCCGAAATAACCAGCAACAACAACGTTAGTCTGGAGATCAGGCGAAGAATTACGCCTGCAAATTGATGCTATTTTAGGCTGAGGAAGACAAAAATAAGATCTATAACACGCTGATATTTCCGGTCCAACTGTATGGCGCAGAGGCCATAATCAAGTTAACCAAAGTTAACCAAAAAACAGCCTTGGAAATCTTTGAGAGGACGATTCTCCACAGGATTTTTTGGTCCTATTAGCGTTGGCGACGAGTTTAGGTCCCGTATGAACTGCGAGCTGTATGAGCAATTCGATGAGGTTGACATAGTCCAGCGTATTAAATTCTAGCGGCTCCACTGCGCTGATCATCTCATTCGAATGGTTGAGGACGCGTTGGAATGACCAGGTATGGAAAGATTTCACCGTACTAGGCATTGATGAAAACCAGTAATTTGTAATCTTTTTTTTTAAATTAGATTAATTAGATTACTAAAGTTCACCCAGGGCCCTGATGGAATATCATATCTTCTCCATCATCATAACTCCTGACAAGGCACATGCATGTGTTGGCCCAATAGAAGCCACTTTGATTTACAACAACACAAAAGTAAAGCTCGGAGCTATTCGTTGTTTTCCTTTACATTTTATGGCAGTGCCAGGGAAATTAAATACTTTTTGAAGCTCTATTTGTAATTCGAATTGTTAATGCGTTTGTCTTTCGGTTGGATGTTTGTGGTGAGCTCACAGGAATACACTCACTTACACATATGTGTGGAGCGCTCTGTAAAATGGACGCACACACCCACACATGTGCAGCTCAAAAGGCTTTCAAACTTTCTCTGACGCCTCTTTGGCAGCAAACTTTGCACAAGTGACCACCAACGTGTGAGCAACTAAATATGGTAAAAAAAGGATGCAATTAATTTTCAAATGGACAACTTCATCGGACAGCGATGAATAAATACTGCATAGATATGTAAGACTTGCGAATAATTCAGTGTAGAGCACTGCATGAAAAAAAGAACATAAAACTAAATAAGACACATGCGATGCTCGACCATATAATACCCTACATAGCTACAAAGTTTAGTTATAACATTTCTACAGACTTCCAATATATTTACTTGTGCAGTATCAAAAGATAAGTTGTATACTTTGTCGTTTCCTTCTATTGTATATGTGAATAACTAAATCTCTGAGTTACGAATAATTAGAGCCGCTAAGCTTGAGTTTATAGATTTACCTGATAAGTCACGACCACAATAATCCTACTTAAGCGAAACACATTGTATGTTGATTATTTTTAATATCATGGTCGAACTTTTAATATGCGAACCATGCTCGTTTGGTCAGCTTGACAAATATTCTAACATTCGCCCACAATAAGCCTATTTGTCTCCTAAAAGAGCGAATCACATTACTTGTATAGCATGCTCGATGTCAGTGTCGAACTTGTTGTGAGCGAACTTCTTCGATCCTATTGCTTGATGTCAGACACGGAGAAAAACTCAAGTATAAACTTAATTCATTTGATGAACTAATATAGCCTTTCATATACATATGCGTGCAGGGTATAAACATTTCGAACCACCAACATACATTGTTAATTTTGGTGTCGTCGACAAACGACTGCCACTGGAAACATGCGCCAGGCAAACCTTAACCCCGAAAAAGTAACTGAAACGGATATTGGTAAGGGATTACAGCCAACACAGCATGAAGAGTGTGGTAGTCAGGCGCACTAAAAAGGATACAAGCGAGAAGTTTCTTTGCATGTTGGCATGCTGAAATTATCGACAAGCCGTTCTTGGACACAGAGTCCAACCGAATTGGACGACAGTCTGCGACAAGCGAACAGTGCAGTGTGGCGTGGCGTGGCGTGGCGTGGCTGTACTCAGCACTTTATGGTTGCCATGAGAGATGAATGACAAGTTTGGAGCCTTTAGTTCGAAGTTGAGCTGAGCTGGTTGCCGAAAGCATAAAATCTAGCATAGACTAGCAGACGGAGCAATGCCTTGGAGCAGCGCAGCACATTGAATGCGGTTCAATGTCGCCGGATAAAGTTTTCACTTTGCATAAGCGTAGAAACCCAACAACAAAAAAAGCAAAAACAAGAGCAACAACAATCACAACAAAAAGCGCAACAAAAAAATTGGAAAAGTTTTTAATTTATATATAAACTTGCACAGTGTTGAAATCAGGACTTTAACTATTTTTGGCTTTTCTTTTTTCGATATGCAAATTGCATAAAATCTGCCGTGAACAGGAGAAGTCTTTGCGGCTGGTGAAGTATGTAGTTATCGACGTTCAATTTGAAATATTAATTGAAAAATGCATTTCAAAATATTAACTTCAGTACTGCAGCATTACTTGAAGAACGAAAGTAATTTAAATTTAAAGAAGCTATAAAATATATTTAAAATATTTGAATCAGCTTCACCAGTTTGTCTGTTCATCTCAGCATACAACGAATTAATCGAACAATGACCACAAGTGCAGCTAAGCCAAATATGCATTAATAGAGACACTGCGCTGCATTGCATAGCTAATTTAAAGGTAGGGCAAAGGATATGTGCAACTAGCATACGCCCACAAACATTTGTCGGTAGCCAAATATTGATGTGGTCAAAGCCGTAATGGAATCCATGAACACAAGAACACTGATCAAATACACACACACACACACACACATAGACAAGTGCCTGCTGCGGTTGTATTGAACTTTGATTTATCCAAGGCAGTTTCCAATTTCAGCAAGCGCAACCTCAGCCATTTTGTGTTGGCTGGTCTATTTTTTATTGAACATCAAATTATGAGCAAACAAAACGGAACGTTAACTTCGGTTTAACCGAAACACTAATACCACACACAAGAAATTTCAGTGTCCCTTAATAGAAACTAAAGTCTACATTTAGTGCGAAAGATGTCCTTGGACAGTTCAAAACGGTTAATGCAATCCAAATAAAGAAAAACTACATAAGACTGTAATATTTAGTGAATGACGCTCAATAACCGAGTTAAAACAGTCTATTATGATACGTAAAAAAATCGTAAGTGGGCGTTGGGTGGTTTTAGGTGACAACATTGTTATTTCTCTACTTTCGTTCTCTGTCATACTCAACATTTTTCCATGAAGCGCTACATCATTCAATAAGTCGAGAAAATTTGCCAACTCCGACTTCAGCTTGGTAAATCTTGACGCCCGAACCAGGCAGCAGTACCAACTGTATCCAAAAGTTGGCGTTGGTACACAATTTTGTGAAATGACTTCGGAAAAAGTAGTCCGGCATCATTAGGCAATACTTCTTCCAAACGATAATGGTTAAATGGTGATTGTAAATTATTTTGGGTTGGAATCATTCAAAAATTGAACCATTAAGCAAAGTCGCAGACGATAATGAATTTTTTTCTTTTATTTCCCTCAACGTTTACAATCTGTTTTTTTAAACAATAAGTAATTTTTCTAACTGGGCATATTGTATTATCCTGAAAAAAAAACTGGGCTGCTCGATGAATGAAAAAATATGGCACAAGCACCCCACACGCTTTTTTCAGAATAACACTAATCTTTTTCGTTTATTTATATTTTCTGAATATATTAAAAATTATTTTTCGTTATTTAGTTCTATGTGACTATTGCCTTATCGCGCTGATTTTGCAAAAGTATTGCATACTTTTAGGCATGCAGTACTTTAAAGCATAAGTTTTTCATTTTATGCTGATGATTCTAGTCAGGATATTAGGTCAAAATTGTGAAATTAGTATAAGTAAATTATAAATAAGTATACAAATTTTAAATTAAATCTGACCTTTCAAAGTGGGTTAAAATTAAGTTCAAAGAAGTCGGCTACAAACAGACAAACATACAGGTGATGCTAATATAAGCGTGTTTAAAAAAGGAGTAAACCCTTTTAGATTATATCTAGTATATCGTTGTGTATTAGATATCTATGCATTAGTCTCCTGCGCGTTGAGCATTCTATTGTAGACAGTTGTCTCATATCTTGGTTTGTATACGTTAGCAATCGATTTGTGTACTTAGTGTAGATACACTAAGTTCACGATGTATCTCTGTATTAGTAATATACTAGTCAGCATTAGATATGTTTCTTAAGATTTTAGACTGCGTCCTTTGTATTTGTTGCAAGTTGGTTTTGCTTGCAGTACCCCATATCTCGATGCTTTATAGATTCTAAGTTTGTTGTCAAGCGATAAGTTGGATTTTTTCCCAAGTAGCAAGTTTAATAGCTTAAATTTGTGTCAAATTTCATTTCGTTTGTTTTGATATGTGCTTTCCATACCAAGTAGTTGTTTTTTTTTTTATTTTAATATGGTAAGTTTTCATTCTTCTATTTGTGTAAATTACTTGGACTGTTGTATCCTGATTTACCGCAATGTCCCATCTTTGAAACCAGTCAATTGTGTGGTTTATAATATCTTGGGTTGTGTTTGTTGCTTTATTTCAGTCAAAATTACAGGATAATAAAACTGTTTCGTCTGCAAATGTTGCTATCATACACTTATTGCTTGTAGGTGTCGGTAAGTCTGCTGTATATATAAGATATAGCAATGGGCCCAGTACGCTGTCTTGAGGTATGCCTGCTATCATTTTTAATACAGAATATCCATCCATCCATTCAGAATATCCATCCATACTTTATCAAATGCTTTGGCAATGTCCAAGTATCTAGTATCTTCTGCATAACTCAATGTATTTGTTGAATGGTAGAATGTTTTCTTCTAAAAACAAAATGGATGGCTTGGAATAATATGCTGTTGTGTCGGGATTGGTTCTATTCTATAAAATAATATTTTTTCAAAGACTTTGTATAATACAGGCAATAAACTTATTGGTCTGTATGAGCTAGATTTCTTTCTTTATTTCTGATATCGTTGTCAATCTTATTACACAAGGAGAAGTGTTTGCAACATTCGGTAATTCAATGTTTTGATTATCCAAACCATTCGTAAAAATTAATTTGAAATGTTTTTGCAATGTATCTGCTTTTTCTTTATTATGCTTTCCATAGTAAAAAATTGGAAGAATTATTCGGCATCCACCAATTAAGTTTGGGCCCCCTTAACCACGCATGGTTTATGAGCTCTTTCATCCATTCAAATGAGGTGTCCAGACCAGTGCAGCCGCTGGAATTTTATGCTCTGGACTATGTCAAATAGCTTGTAAAGCTCGCGGTTCATACGGGACCTAAACTCGTCGCCGACTCTAATAGGACCAAAAATCCTGCGAAGCATCTTCCTTTCGTAGACTACCAACGCTGTCTCATCCGACTCAATCACGGTCCATGCCTCTGCGCCATACAGTAGGACCGGGAGTATCAGCGTCTTATAGATCTTTATTTTCGTCTTTCAAGAGTGGTCTTTAATTCTCATTTGCTTGCTCAGCCCAAAAAAGCCTCTGCTTGCAAGCGTGATCTCCAGGCTGACGTTGTTGTTGCTGGTTATCTCTGTTCCAAGATAGACGAAGTTTTCTACAACACTGAAGTTGAAATTCTCCATCGTCACTGACCGTCCAAGACGCGTTGACGGAGTGCAAGAAGACACCAAGTACTTCGTCTTGTCCTGATTCACCGCTAGACCCATGAGTCGAGACTGTTTTTCAATCTCTGAGAACGCCTTGCTGACTCGCCGTTCCTGCGTACAGATGATTTCGATGTCATCGGCGTAAGCGAGCAGCTCCGGGCTTAAAACCTTCAGTCAGACGCTTGACCTTTTGATAGAATTTTCGAGCTTCATTTCTATCACCTAATATCTCAACATCCTCAAACTCCCGCCTTTTTTGCTCATTTTTCTTGCGTCTGAAAAGGCGTTTCTCCTCTCTTCGTTTCTCTCGATATCGCTCACAAACAGCTCGCGTTGCTCCCGACTGCAGAGTTCGCTGATAGGAAGCGTTCTCTGCAGTAGCACTGCGGTACTCCTCGTCGTACCAAGAATTCTTCACAGATTTTGTATAACCAATGACATCCTTGGCAGCCCTATCCTTGAAGCGGGTGATATGTTTCCACTGCTCACATATATCTCGAGAAGACGGAGAAATTTCCCGGAGCAGTCGGGAGAGTGTGTTTCAGAAGGCCTAGGCTGCGACTAGATAGTGGTCCGAGTCAATGTTGGGACCACGTAACGTTCGCACGTCCAACACGCTCGATGCGTGCCTTCCGTCAATCAAAACATGATCAATTTGGTTGCGTGTAATAGACGTTCCAAGCGCTCATAGAACTCATCTTTAGCATAGTCGGCTTTCTCTTCCGTCGGGGCGTACGCACAAATCAGGCTTATATTAAAATGTTTAGCCTTAATGCGTATCGCGGCTAGACGCTCGTCAACAGGTGTGAACCTAGAGACAAGGCCACGTAGTCTCCTACTCACCACGAAACCACATCCAAATTCGTGCTTACTCTCATAGCAGCTATAGTATATGTCACAGGATGCTCTTTTAGAGCAACCCTGTCCTATACATAGGATTTCTTAGATTGCGGTGATGTCAGCCTTGCATCTTTCGAGGACATCAACCAGTTAGATATTTGCACCATCCCAATTAAGAGTGCCGACATTTCAGGTGCATATCATTAATTCCTGATCCTTATATCGTGTGCGGGGTTCGTCATCATAGTATTCCTTCCAAGGCTTCCTATTCATATTCATTGGAGGTTTATTTTTTAAATTGGCGGATACCAAGCCCAGCGCACACGTTAGCTCACCTCCGAATTGGTGCTTAGTAGCTACCCAGGAGATACGTGTCCTAACGGACGTGTGAGTTGCTTGGACCGTTTGTAACATGAATCATTGTTGGCCATTCCCAAGTTAATGGCATTCAACAACTTTTCTCACAATGTGAACTTGAGCAAACAAGCCCCAATCTCCTGTTTAAGTTAGAAAGGTAATATTCAAACTTTTTGTCCTTTTCATCTTTAAGCAGGATTTGAAGGTTTATAGTGGCTTTGTTTAGTTTGGCCTTATCTTGTGGCTGTTTTGTTATCTGATATATTTTTCTCAGCTTTCTTCTTTCTTTTCTGTGTCTTTTGTAGGATCGACGTGGAGTCTGTTGCTTCGAGTATTATTAAGTCGTTTCTATATCGATTAGCGAAGTCGACTTAGGTATTTGTTCTTAGGGGTATACTTGTCACAATATGTTCTTCAATTATTTGTTGAAACGTGTTCCAGTCATTTTTTTTTTTTTTTATAAATGTTTTGATTTTTCCTTGTCTCTGGATTACAATTGTATTTTATTACAATGGCAGAGTGGTCCGAAGTTAAGTCAAGTCAAAATTTTATTTTTCGTTATACAAAAGTAAATAAGGTCTGGTTGTTTTTTGATGTCAGAGGGACAGTGTGTTTTGAGTTCTAAAAGATAGTCGTTCTTATTTGATTTGGTTTTGATTTCACTATTTTTAGTATTGTTACTAAGTTCTTTGAAATATTTGAATGATTTTCAAAATAAAATGACATTAAATATGCTTCATGGCATATCTCACTTCATTAGCTCTCTGCTTGCTCCATTCATATGGCATAACAGACTGTCACAAATATTTTTACCTGCAGCGTATAAAAAATAAAGTCCGATCATTCTTTCGTTTAATATTTCGAATTGTTTATTCGATCAAACAATTTAATTATATCTGCGAGTCCAATTAAACATAAAAGTGCAACAATTATGGCAAATTATATTCGCAAACGTTTCAAGTGCACTTCACTCTTTGCTGTGGTTGTTGTTGCTACACTCGTACGCACACATTTATATATTTTTATTATGCGCCCACAAAAATGCATTAAGCTATGAAATTATTTTAAAACGAGTATTTGCCGCAAAGCATTTCACATTCGCATTGAAATATTAATTAAGTGTTGAAATCGTGGATGTGGTAAAATATTAAATTGTTTTTTCAAGCAAAAGCGCAACTTTTTATGAAAATATTTTCATTGAATAACACCTTTAATGAAATACAGTTTATTGAGAAGCATAATCCAACACCTTAGGCAACTTTAGGTGTACGCTTTTTTGCATTTATTTGTTCAAATGCGGCGACGGGAACTTTGAATTTTACATCTTTGTCGCTTGCAAAAACAATTATTCTAGTCTGCAGAGCATTATTGAAATTTTTTGATAGACAGACAACAGAGGAATCAGCGACAACGAGAGCGAAGGATAATGCCGAAGCGTATAGACAAGCGAACTGTATGAACGGATTGCAGTTGGAGTTTGAAGTTGAAAACTTTGTGCGACAGACTTCACAATAAATGACAGTGGATGCAATTGATAGGACGAGAAGTTTACATCTATGAAGTGTGAGAAGATGCTATCAGTCCATAGAAAATTATTAAAATATTGATAAATGGACAATGCAAAAAGCAAAACGAATAATATAACGAAAAGAGAGAGCGGGAAAGAAGTATAGACTGCTGACTAACTCAGATAGAAAATGGCGAAAAGGTTTTTTAATAAGAATTATTTACATATTTGAATAAAGTCTGAGAATATATATTTTTTTTTAAGTAATAAAAAAAAAATGTATATACAAGAATGAGAGATGTATAGAAGCTAAAAATATGAAGTATGAAGAATTTATAGAAACACTGTTCACATATTACGGATCACAGCTTCAGAGCACGGCTTGAACAATTCATTTGACACCGTTGTTCGTGCAAAGTTGTTTGTAGGACTGGAGTCAACCTCATTAGCCGACAGTAAAAACCATTCCTATTGAACTGCCACAAAGAGTGGGCTAACATGGCCGGAGTTTAGGATTATGAAACAGAATATTAGTCAGATAGAACTCTATAGTCGGACAGTCAGACAGAATATACGAAGATGTCTATATCGAATTGACATTTGATGGTGATCAAAAATATATATGCATTATGGGTTCTGTGTCGCCTCCCTCTGTCCTTTACAAAATTTTCAACAAACTTCATTTTCCTTTTCACCTTACGGAGGGTACGGAGTATTAAAATGTATATGAGCAGGGTGATGTTCTCCCTCCCGTGTTTAACCGTCTCTTGCATAGAAACTATGGTGACCTATGCGGCTGCTCACAAGAAGGTGTGTTCAATGCTCATAACCTCAAACACGGAGCCCACAAGTCATCGGCTTCTATTGTAACTTCTTGGAAAAGACGGTTGTAATGATATTTGAAGTCTTTGCTGGGAGCTTGTGTTTTCCGTTGATGCTTACAATCTCATGCACAAGGCTCATGGGTAATAAATAGCCAAAGAGCTCTTATTACCACCTAAAAAACCTAAGTCCACCTGCATTAGCTAGCGGTGATGATCTCTGTTCACTAAAAACCTCAATTATGCCACACTCACGATTATTTTTTACACTCATATTCAAATATGACTTAGAATGAAATTGTGAAGGGCATCTGTATATATGGTAGACCATTATTGGACAGAGATGCATGAACAATCTTGTGCTTAAAGGAAGATCATTACCAATTCTTGAGTGTGAGAAGCGCAACAGACCTAAATATGTACATATAAGTGGCGAATCGTGTCACATGCTCAAGTGTTCAAGACGACGAAATAAATTCCCAACTCACCAACTTATCTCACTTATTTTATCCGTTCCAATTGATTGCTATGGATACCCTCATGCCTCCGAATTGACACAAAGAATTACTTTTTCGGCTTCACTTTCTCTTACATATTTCCAAACTTCCCGCAAATGTCATAGCATCCTTTTGTATTCTTAAAAACCATTTATCGAAAAAAAAAAAAATCCAATGCATATGCTCTGAAATTACGCATCGAAATTTTGCATGAGAAATTGCTACAAATTCTCATAGGTGACATTCAGACATAAGCAAGTACAAGCTATACACACACACACACACACACACACACAGGCACACAAGCGCTTAGCTCGTTGTCCTTGCATTGAGTCGGGCACAAAGCATGATATTGCATTTTATCATTTTTGGTCCTTCGAGCCATATTAAGAACGCGTTCAAATGAGCATCGATCATAGTGCAACTAGATATTACACGTGCAACTGCATAACTCTTTCGATGTGTGCGTATGTACGTTTGTTGCTATTAATGTCCCATTGTAGCTTGACAGACAAACGGACAGACGGTCAAATAACTACTGCATACAGCAGCCTAGCTGGATAACTGCCTGGCGGCAGGCAGATAATCAACTGGGAACTGCTGCTCAGGCCAGACAGTGTCGGTGTCTGTGCCAAGTTCTGAGCCAGCTAAACTGCCTGCCACGGTTAATAAGTATTGGAATTGTGTAGGAGCTGATTTGAAAGTTGTAGTTATTTTTTTTTTTTTGACTTTTCTCATTTGTGCTAAACTAGCCGAACTTTTCAAGCAGACCTTGCACATGCGTGTGTGTTCACTAAGTGCTGCTTGCACGTTTGCTATTTGCACAGTTTGCGTTAATAAATTGAGTTTCGTAGTTGTGTACAAATAGTTGCATGTTTACAAATGCACAATTTCAAATGCATTTGCCCATTGCAGCCAACGATGCGTCGTCGATTGCTCTCTAACTGCCACTGCCGGAGCTGCTGTACCGCCGCTGATGCTGATGCTGCTGCTGCTGCTGTCGACTTCATTCGCAAAATGCCCTTGGGGCACAAAGCGGCGCCCGAGCACGCCCTCACCAAGCCGTCTCTCATTGTAACTGCTGCCCTGCCTTTCATTTGTGGCCTTTATTAAATTTCGTTTTTAAAGCGATAAAGCATAAAGGACACAAACGATTATTGTTGTGTGCGTGTGTTTGTGTGTATGTATTACTTCGATGGCGCTGGTTTGAGCATTTAATGAACTCTGCCGCTTTGTGCGTGCATGTGTGTGTGTGTGTGTTTGTTTAAGCGTTTTTGTTTGCCCGACGCTGATTGTATTTGGCAATTGGCAACTGCAATGGCTGCGGCAGAGCGTGCAACTGTTTCGGTTAGTAATGAAATTTTCTAATCAAAGCCTGGTTTGTTTATTTGCATGCCTTTGGGCTATGCTTATATTATGCTGTATGTGATTCTATTTGTTTTTATGTGTGTGTGTGTGTGTGTGTGTGGTGCAAATAAGCATAAAGTCATCGAAATTAAACGCATGCATATGTGTGTGTATTTTGTTTTTGTTGTCATTGCATATCCAATATGTTGTACGGTCAAAGTTTGTCAGTTGTGTAAATACTAATTACTTGTAATTAGGTTTTTAATATTTACACAAAAACACACCCACACAAACAAGCGCCCACTGCCAACTAACTAAATCAACTAATAATACGCTTGTTTATTCTGCCTTGCATTTAATCAATGTTGCGTATGTATTACCTTTTTGATTAAATGACATTTAAAATTGCGTTTACGCGCCATTGACTATAATTAAGCGTTTGATTGACCATGGTTTTATTTAATTGATTTCTTTTTTATTGTTTTTAAATAAACTTGGGTAAGTATGTAATTTAATTGCATTGCATGTACATTCAACTTTAGAACCGGTTGAATAATTTTCGATTCTACATAATCAAAACAAATGCCTCGCTTTGCAACAATCAAAATGATACAAACATATTATAGCGAGGCTACTTGTTGGTGAAAAACACTTTATCTTATTAATGTATTTATTATATGGAGTAAGCTACATAGAAGTGCAGACCGGAGCGCAGGGGCCCGGGTAAGCATCAAAAGTAAGCCGATATAGTGAAGTTGCGCTGTTCATGAATAAACGAACAAAATGAACTTACTCTCTGCAATGAACGAACAAAAAAAAAAGCAATACATTCGTCTGTCTATCCATCTTATTGAATCAATTCACATTTAAATTTTAACAAGAAGGGATTCTAGTATGAAGCATCGCCGGCTCCTTGGAGGTTAGCAAGATTGGGGCCGCTTGCGGCGCTCAATTAGTGGAAGACATTACGCCTTCTCAGTCAGTAGATCGACCGCCTGTTTGGTAGAGTGCGAGCTAGTCTGTTGCAGTGTGCGGTCAGA
Organism: Leucophenga maculata; assembly: GCA_035044805.1. NCBI lineage: Eukaryota > Metazoa > Arthropoda > Insecta > Diptera > Drosophilidae > Leucophenga > Leucophenga maculata. The sequence continues at coordinate 15,530 of JAWNNP010003818.1, read as the reverse complement.
CTTGTGTTGTACCGACTGCACATCTATCGCTCGAAGGTCCCTATGGAGTGTGCTGTTTCGGACGAACCATGGGCAATCACTGATCATCCGCAGGGCTGAATGCGCTTTTGATGTCCATACCTCACAATGGAGGCAACCGCAGAGTTGTTAACCGCTCTCTTGCAGCGCACGGTTAGTTTACTTCGTCTATTTACGAGCCAGTAGAGTTGCCTTATTCTCAGGCGTCAACGGCCGACTAGGTTTCCGGTGTGCCGCACAAACGTAAGCCTCTTATCCAGCGTCAGCCCAAGTTATCTAATTTCATTAGCTTGCGTGAGAACGGTATTATTCAACCAGACATTAGGAGGGAGCATTCTCCATAGTGAGAAGCACACATTGATGCATTTGGTTGGGTTTAATTTAATATTCCACATTCGGGTCCAGTGTTCAAACATGTGCAAATACTCCTGCACACCATCTGCCGCTTCGTCCTCGCATTTTGAGTTCTACAAAATGGCAACATCGTCTGCATATGATGCCAGCAGTACTTTGTCCGTAGCCATTATGCCTGCACAGGAACCAGGGATATCAGCTGTGAAATAAGAGTATATTAGCGTGCCCAACACGCTTCCTTGGGGGATACCAGATTTTATAACATGCATGCTGGACAGCTTATCTCTGACTTTCACCTGGAAATGGTGTTCATTCAGATATGACTGGAGCATAAGGAAGAAGCGGCTTGATTTTTACCAAGAGTCCGGCATGCCACACTCTATTGAACGCTTCATGCACGTTTACAAATACCGCATTGCAATATTCCTTGTCGTCGACAGCCTCCAGTACGTGGATTTGTTCAATTGTGCCATGACCAGATCTAAATCCGAATTGGTGGTCAGGCATAGCTGTTTGATAGCCTACCCACTCAGTAAAGTCGTTCCTATACCTTCGATAAAGAAGTTAGAAGACTTATTGGTTGATATGAGTTCGGATGATCCTCAGACTTGCCGGGTTTGTGGATCATCGATATTATCTTTGCATCTATCTATTAGCGATAAACAAAATTCAACACATCTTTGCATATATTTGAAGTACAGAGATGATAATTGGTATATATATTGGCGATATCGCAAGAAGTAAGATGACATTTAAAGTTTAATAATAATCGGTGGAGGCCGGGTACAACTAGTTCAATATAAATAGAACTTCAAACTATAAAAAAGTTAAACAGCAGATGACTAATCGAATGTGATCCATCGTTTCTCCAATGGATCATTCCTTTCAAATTATAGGTTTTCTCAAGGCGCTCACAATAGAGTTTGTTTAACCCATCTAGCCATTTCTTCATGATGGAACTGTTCAAAAACTTGGAATAATATTCGCCTGTGATCGCTTTACCCATGGGTGATGGATCTGCAAAAACAAGTTCCGATTGCGGCTAAACATCACCAAACACTATTTTTAAATGGTCACACAATTTGAGCTACTGCCCAATATTCATGTGAAATGTGATGTACCCGCTAAGTTCAGATGCCTATAGGCTCAGCCAATTTCATTCTCCAGTCATCTGATATCATTCCAACTTTTTTATTCACAATTTCTGGCGTGACGAACACATTTGGGAAACTTGAATTGAACTCAGAAAAACACTTCTTAACCATTGAAATGGATGGGACACAGCCCAATCTAAATGGCGCAGCTTGCTCAAAATTTCAAGGTCTATTTATAAATCAGCGTAGTAAATTCTAAAGTCAGTTAAACTTCCTAATTCTGTTCTTAAATTTATTTTTAATTGACGAAAACTAAAAAACTGTTCTCGTTTTTCTCTCAAGAACAGCGAAATGTTTAGGAGATATGACGATATGAAATAATTCGAACAAAATGAAGTGTTGCCTAATATTCTAGTCCTTCCACAACTTTATAGCTCACTGAAAAGGAGCGTGCATTGAATACACAGAGCAGATAATTCATAACTTTGTATGTACTACAAAAAAAAAAATTCGCCAGCAAACCGCACCAAAATAAATGTCAAAAAAGCGAAACATTTTTTCTTTTTAATTTTTAAAAGTAGATTATATTAACTAAAGCAAAATTTATTCATTTATTCAAATATAATTAACTTGATTCATTCGCCTACTCACTTCGAACAGTTTCAGCTCGATACACGAAACGTTTTACTTCACCCTTGGCAATCAACAAAGACCAAACGAATGGAAATTTCTTTGAAAACTAATTTGAATATGAAATTCAAATTGTTAAACGCCTCGAACCATGCCGCAAAGTTCAATGAGGTGTTAAACCATAATTTGCACACCAGCATATTTGCATTTTCAGCGAGCGCGTGGACTGCTACAGTTTGCAATTTTTGTTCTTCTGTTCTTCGCAGCGAGTTTATTAAACAGAAAAACGATGGCGGCGACTGAGAGAAAAATTAAAATAATGCGCATCAAAAAAGATATGACACCAAACGCAGCGCCATGCCACGCCTTTTTAATTTGCTTAAACGCCACGCACACACACATAGACATAGGAATGAGCTCTAGTTGACTATTTTATACGCTGCACAAGTCAGTCAGTTGATTTTCGATCGAAAGCCTAGTCTAGTATGTGGGAAATTATATGTTCAGCCTAGGAGCATAGTCTCTAAAAACGATAAAAAAATGTTTCGGTTTTCTACTCTGCGACAAAATTGTAATACCTGCCATTCATATACTGTGTGAAGAGTGCACAAGAAAAAAAAAACGAAAGTGTGCGCCGCGAAGTATGCAACGCTTCAGGCGCTCATGCCGCAAGCAATTACGCTTAGCAAATGCTTCAACATTAAAACAAAATGGAGCGATATGCTGCGGCTCGACTCGACTCGACTCGACTCGACGCGCTTTGCCTTCAGTCCTCGCTGAAGATTCATGTGCGCACATAAAACTTAATCGCTATGAAATTTTTACATTTCACTGCCTTGCCTCGCTGCATGCCATTTTATTGCAAATGGCGGCGGCAGCAAACGAGTGCGGAACGTGTGCTTTGTATGAAATTTTATTAGCTTAAATTATGCAATTTGGACTATTTTAATAAGCAGAAATACTGCTATATATATGTACATGGATATATATGGACAAACATTAAAGTTATGCGCAAAGATTTCGACCGCAATTGACTATTTAGCTCACCTGGCTGTAGTTCATTTCGCACTTGGAGTGGCGTAGAAATGGAAGCGCACATAAAAATGAACCGTGTGGAAAAAATCCATTTTAATTTTTCACTCGGATAAGTGCGAAATTAAGTCATTAAATAAGATGCGTCGCATCGCTTCAATACTGACGGCAAGCAGCAGTTGTTGCTTAGCTGCTCCGTTGCTATGTAGCTACCCATCCTGCTGGACTTGCCTTGTTGAACAAATGATTTTAATAACAGACATCTGCAGCTATTTGTTCCATTTTGGTTTGTGCATAACGATGCGTAACAGCAGCTTCCATCAAATTGGCGGCGCGACTCTGATTCATCAACTAGTTACAATGGCATTTGCATATAAATGGGCGTGCCAGAAGTCGTGAGCTGTCTCTCGCTCACTCTCTATTGTAATCCGTGTTTTTTTTTGCTTACAAATTAAAGCTCATCCGCCAAAGGTGAATGCTGAATATTCAAAGTGGCAAATACTTTAAAGATTTGCAGCAAAATGCATGAAAAATTTCATTTAAGCAGTCGCCAAGGCCACTTAAGATTTCAGAAGACTTTGTGTGAAATGAGTGCGATTTCCGCTCAATGCTTACTTGCCTTCCGCAGTCAAGCGGCTGTAATAAAACTTTATTGAATTGTATAGATTTTAAAATTATTATCGCTGAAGCGGAAGTAATACTTGCTTTCTGCAATGGCGGCGTAGAAGGCAACGTGCTGCGCAACTGAGTGACTGTCTCTCATGTGTGTGCGTGTGTGTGTTCGCGTTCCTTGAAGTGTGCCGTAACGCCTGCTGGAATTTTCACAAACAAAAACATTTTCATTATTGTGTGCAACTGTGCATAAAACAAGGAAGCCGAAAGAGCACAGCGAAATGGCAAACAAAAAAAAACGAGTTTGTTCGTGCGTATACGACTTCGAAATATCCTGAAATACCATTGCGACATACTTCTCAGTAGAATCGACACTTTCTACGTCTTTAGTACAGCTCTTGAGTTCACACAAAGAATGCATCATCATTTAATTAGATACTCAATCGAATGTATTCGATAATTCAAGTTGCAACATGCAAAACAATAGAAGAAACAACATGTTGGCGCTCACAACAGGCTCAAACATGACAACAAATTATTCGAGAAAAAAAATAACCTATGCCATCAAGCGCAGGGTATACAAATTAAATGGAAGTTGAAGTGAAAGCGGAAGTAGGCAAAGCAGCCAATGCCTTCTGTTCGCTGCAATGGGGTTACTTTTATTGTTGCGTTGCTCTTAGCATGTGCGTATGTGCCGCCCCTACCCATCTCCAAACAATGCACACCCTTTTCATTCCCCTTTACCTAACATAATACAAAATAATATGTTTTCAAAGCTTTATACGATTTTTCTTTTATTTCAAACACATTTCTGCGTCTTTTACCGGCGCTGTTAGCCTTTAACTTCTTGGCTATATCAAACAATTTCCATAAATGTAGGCAATTCCGCCTAAGTGTTTGATTTTGCTTTAAGAATCCACTTGCATTAATATGTGCGCACGCTCTTAACTTTATTGAAAAAATATTTTTCATTTAAATACAAGAAAAAAAAAATTTGTTTATTCTTAGTTTTTTCAACAGTCTTGCTACTCACATAGCTTGTTAAGAAGCTGGTCCATCTAGAAGGATATGCAGAGGCAGGACACATAGTGACAGCAACTCTGCATGCTGCACGTGCTGTAACAAGTACAATCCATACAATCTATCCACATATAAAGTATGCCAATAAGAAAAAGAGAAAATCAGCAGAAGTCAGTCGCTAAGTGCAGCTAATCGTGTGTAAAAATGTTGTCAGACAATTTGTATTCTGAAGTAATTGTTAAAGACGAGTAAGATACATCTAGTCTGTCCATCTTTCCATTCAACTGAACGCATTTTTAAGAAGTCTTTTATAGTTGGAGATACCAATCTGCAGTTCTTTTGAAAATAATATTTAAATAGAGATTTTTTTCTTGACATTTCTTATTAATATTAGCAGTCATCCATTCTTAGCATGCAATCAAACTTCGCAATTTAATTATTTATAATACTCAGACCACCTGTAAAGAGTAAAAAATACTTACTTGCTTAAATGGCCGTCAAACATCTTCCGGTCATGCCCGCATTTTGGAAGGTGCGCTAACCTCCATAGTCTGGTGCGCGCTGGCGCCAGTCGTTTTGAATGCAAAGTACGGAGAGATCTCTCCATACCTAGTCATTCCAACGCGTGCCCGGTCGTCCTCTATTTCGGCGTCCTCCAATCAAGTTTTAGCCCACCATGTAAACCATGCGTGCTGGAGCTCTTTCATACATTCGAATGAGGTGCTTAGCCCAGTGCAGCCGCTAGAATGCGTTGGACTATGTCAACCTCATCGAAAAGCTCGTACAGCTTGCGGTTCATATACGACCTAAACTCTTACAGTAACCAAAATAATGTGGAGAATCTTCCTCTCAAAGATTTCCAAGGCTGTTTCGTTTAACTTGATCATGGTCCAAGCCTGTGCGCCCTACAGTAGGACCGAAAATATCAGCGTAGATAGATCTTGATTTTTGTCTTCCTGAGCCCAAAATAGCACCAATTTGTAAGCGTGATTCTTCGATTGATCTACAGACTAACGTTGCTGTTGCTGGTTATTTTGGATGCAAGGTAGACGAAGTTTTCTCCAACATTGAATCGAAATTCTCCATCGTCCCTGACCGTCTTATCAGTGAATCCGTATATGACTTTATCCTATTACACTATGCCCGCGACAGAATTTTATAGCCGATGGAAAGGAGACTATTCCACGTTAGTTATTAGGACAAAGAACACTTAGATTGTTGTCATTGGTTATGCACTCATGGGACCATATCTTGCATAAAGGTTGGTGCATACTCCTAACCAACTCTTCGCCAGCCGGTCTTAAATAACTCAGCTGGCAGCTCAACAGAGCCTGCCGCTTTGTTATTTTTCAGCATTTTAATAACTGAATCGACCTCGTTATAGTCCGGTGGCAACAATAGTGCCATCATTAACTGGTGGTTCCGGTGTCATTTCTCTATCGGCGGAATTGTACGCTTCATCGCCTCTATAATCTCAGTGATTCCTGTTCATCCGTTACCAGATTTCCATTCTCATCCTTACAGAAAGTTACTCCGGGCTTAAAACCTTCAGTCAGACGCTTGACCATTTGGTAGAATTTTCGAGCTTCATTTCTGTCACCTAATATCTCAACATCCTCAAACTCCCGCCTTTCTTGCTCATTTTTCTTGCGTCTGAGAAGGCGTTTCTCCTCTCTCCGTTTCTCTTGATATCGCTCACTAACAGCTCGCGTTGCTCCCGACTACAGAGTTCGCTGATAGGAAGCGTTCTTCTCTGCAGCAGCATTGCGACACTCCTCGTCGTACCAAGAATTCTTCACAAGTTTTGTATAACCAATGATATCCTTGGCAGCCCTATCCATGGAGCGGGTGATATGTTTCCACTGCTCACATATATCTCGAGAAGACGGAGAGATTTCCTGGAGCAGTCGGGAGAGTGTGTTTGAGAAGGCTGCGGCGGTCTGTTCTGATTGCAGCTTGCCGACGTCTAGCTTTCGTTGCATGTTGGAACTTGCGGCGTGAAATACACTGAGCCTAGGCTGCGACTAGATAGTGGTCCGAGTCAATGTTGGGACCACGTAACGTTCGCACGTCCAACACGCTCGATGCGTGCCTTCCGTCAATCAAAACATGATCAATTTGGTTGCGTGTAATAGACGTTCCAAGCGCTCATAGAACTCATCTTTAGCATAGTCGGCTTTCTCTTCCGTCGGGGCGTACGCACAAATCAGGCTTGTATTAGAATATTTAGCCTTGATGCATATCGCTGCTAGACGCTCTTCAACAGGCGTGAACCTGGAGATCAGGCCACGTAGTTTCCTACTCACCACAAAACCACATCCAAATTCGTGCTTACCCGCATGGCAGCTGTAGTAGATGTCACAGGTTGCTTTTTTGAGCAACCCTGTCCTATACATCGGATTTCTTAGATTGCGGTGATGTCAGCCTTGCATCTTTCAAGGACAATCAACCAGCTGGATATTTGCACCATCCCAATTAAGGGTGCGGACATTCCAGGTGCATATCAGTAAATCGTGATCCTTATATCGCTTGCGGGGGTCATCATCATAGAGTTCCTTCCGAGAAGGTCCCAAGCCCAGCGCACCAGGTGAAGGGGTTTTCGCCTTCTCACGTAAGCTCGCCACTGAACGGTATGTTCAGAGGTTACCCAGGAGATACGTGTCCTAACGGACATGTGATTTGCTTGGACCGTTTGTAACAAGAATCATTCCCAAGTGAATGACTGACAACAACTTTTCTCACAATGTGAACTTGATCAAACGAATCCCAATCTCCGAAGATTAACAAATGTCACCACATAATCTTCACTAATTATTTCTAAAATCGGCGAAGCAAGTCTTCTATTAATTGTTGCCTACAGCTGCATTGTGCACTAAGTGGCTCTCAGTAAAAATAAAAATATCTCTCTATAATGCATGACCCTTTGAAATATTTACAAACTATTACACATAATAAAATACTTTTTTTGTTTTGTAAACAATTATAAATTTTCTATTTTACACATTTAATTGGTTGTTGTCGCTAATAACAATTTATTTGCGCTATCTCAACTCGAGTGCATAGCTCGGCATTTATGAATAAGCGAACAATATATGCTAAATACTCAATTTCAAAGGCAAAACTGCTAATAAATAGGACCACAAGCGATTCCGCTTACATTGTGGCGTACTGCATTCATTTTTTCAAAATAAACTTTCAAGCGAAGCAATGTCAAACTTTTTATTTCTGTTTGAGGTGCAACAAATATGCAAATTTCTGCAGCAACAAGAGCAACAACAAAATTGACAATAACGACCTCGGCAACAAAATGTTAGCAAGTGCATAAATGTCTCACATTATAAGGTGAAACCACACATGAACTTAACAACGCCACACAACCACCACGACGAAGGTAGTTATGTGCTGCCAGAGAAATGCATATGCAAATGCAACTTAGGTTAGCATTTTTTGCATCATCTTGTACCCTATACATACAGTAAAAAAGGGAACATATATGATGTGTTATTAATTATATAACAGAAAGAATAAAACATTATTAAAATCATTCTGACACATTTTGTCTAAAAAGTGATAGAAAATATTATATGAAACAGTGAATAAAAAGGCTCAACTATTCAAATTTGAAGGTTTTACCTCATGATTTCATTGGTCGTATAGACGGTTCGATATAGATTGATAAACAGAGATTGCTTCATGATATTTCTGGAAAATATGAAATTTTATATGTTCTTCATTGGGTCTACTATGTTTGCTTTGACCATCAGCTAAAGTCAATCAACACTGGTCAAGATTATTAAATCTCAACCAATCCAACTGAGCTGCAACCAAGTCAAGTCATTGTTCTCATGTCGAAGTCTTCATCACCTGCTTCAGGTAATGAAACCCTGGTCAAGGTCATTTACAGCGGAAAAGTTCTGTTTGGTATAGGAAAATAATTAATTGGTCGAGATTGCATTCGATCGTCTTTAAACGCGATTTAAATACTCTACATAAGCAACAAAATTTTTTTTAGAAGATTTACGCAAATCGGCTTGAAGCTGTTTCCAAATTGTATATTTCCAAGGTTATATGAAGCAAATTTTGACAGTCAAGCAACTGCAAACTCGATTTGTTAGAATTTTGCGCCGTGCAACGCCGGAACTGTTGGTTTAGTGTAATAATCTACATCTTTTTCGTTTCAAATATCTGAAAATTTTAATTGACTCAATTAAATTTGGCAACTTTGATTTTTCTTAAGATATCTGGCAACGTCTTAACTTGCCATTAATGTAATATTCGTTTTTATTTGAAGCATTCGTCAATTTTCATTTTATGTTATGACTCATTCACGGATCCATGGATTGAGAAGGGTAAAAATGATTCGGTTTTATAGTACTTCACTGTATTTGGTTTTTCAACATTTAAACGAAGTTATGCAAAAGATGCATCCGCATTCAATATGTATATGCATCTCTCAATCCCTTTCCCCAATTCTTTGGCGTTTCCTTTCGTGTACAGGCAACTTTCTTCGACAATTCATTACTATTCATTTTATGCAATTGAATTGTTCAGCTTCCTTTGCTGTCCACTTTGCATTTGACATTCATGTTTTGTTGGCTTTTGAACAGCTTTGGCTTTTGTTGTTGCTGCATTTGCATTGACCATGTCCTTTTCACTGTAAGAATATTTTTATTTCTCTAATACAAACTCTTACTCTAACTCGGACAGCCAATGTACAGTTGTGGTCGAAACTGACCACAAGCGCAGCGTAGCAGGACTATAAATATGTTGCCACAAATGTCTGCCAATTCGACAGCTCAACTTCATGATGACATTGATGCTGCAAGGATAACCAGGAGTGTCGGTATCGTTTGAATCCATGCGGTCAAGTTGATCTCAAGCTCTTACCGGAAAACTATAATTATGCAATTTCTTGTCCACATTCTTGTGCAACTTTGACATGTACAACAAACAAACAAACAAATAAATAAATACATGCAAAGACGTCTCTTTAAAATGTTGCCACGCCTCTTAGCATTTAAATATAATTACGCCTTTGGTATTTATTGTCTTTAAGCGTCTGCTCAGCATGAATTTGCTACAATAATTTTTGAGTATCTTGCCGACACTGCTTAAGTTATTCATTGATATTAATTTAATTTGGTAGTTAAAATAAATTTGAATCTGCATTAGAATCTACGCAACGAAGTAGACATAATCATATTTTCGGCATTAAAAACGCTGTCAACTCGTCGTAAAAGCAATATCAGCAACAGCATGGCAGCTTCTTACATCTCTAATCGCAAAGGATATATGATTATCCACTCGGAGCAGTAGCAGCAGCAGCAGCAGCTACAGCAAATGAGAAATTATTGCAACGCACTTCTTACAAGTTGTCATGGTGTTGAGTTAGGAACTCAACAGCAGCTGCCGCGTATCCTGTTTAGACAAGTGAGAGGCATAAGAAGCCAGTAGCATCGGGATGCGACAGCAAACGCGTACAGGAAGCTGCCATACATTTTGATTGAGTTTTGCTAGCAAACGAGGAAGTAGCAAACGAAGAACGCCGAAAATTGCGTTGCAAAATGGCATTTTGTGTATGTGTGTATGTGTGTGAGTTAGCATCCTTTTGACGCCATTGAAGACACATTGCCGCTGCTGTCGCCATTGGCGTTGATGACTTGCTGCAATATCGTGTCAACAACATGCAAAGTTCTCATGACAACGACTGAAAAATGCCATAACGCGCATCATTATTAGGCAAAAATTATTATTACACACACATACACGGATGCACACACACACTCACACGCACCTTCTACTTCGCATGGAGGCTGCTTTCGCTATCAAAGATTGCAAGAATTTGCGAGTTCGCCGATAACGACTTTTTGAAGAAGCAAACGAATCTCATCAAGCGGATTTATGGCACGCATAATTTTTATTGTGTTTGAACTGCAGCCGGAAAATTGGAAGAGACATGCACACACACATACATACACACACACACAGTTATGCATAACTTTTACATAAAGCGAATGCGTTGCGGCGACATCGCAAGGCTTTTTATTAACCATAAAATGTTCGGCAAGTTTATGTTGCATAAATAAGAGTTTATTTAGGAGAAAATTTTGGAAATTAAATGAATTTAAAAGACTTATAAGCATGAGGCATAATAAAGTTTTCGATATAAAAATCTCAAATCGATTTGGGAGTTTGACTTTGAAGAAGAATATCTGCGTACAGATTTGTTAAATGAAAGAATTTAAAAAGCAGGCGCTAAATGTTATACTAAAGCATAGCCAGTTGCCTACTCAAATGCTGTGGTTACTATGCTCAAATTAGGGGCAAGCACATCTATATATAAATTGACAATGATGCTGTCTTCACATCGCTTTTGTGCAACAACAAAATACACATAAGAGTGGTTTTTTCAAATCAAAACGATACAAATCGATTTAGTGGTTGTATTTCAACCACTGGGCGAACACTGCTATATAGAAATATTTTAATAAGCTTAACACAGCCATAAGCGCAGTTGTGCAGCTATCTCAAAGTAGCAGACAAGCAAATGTGCTACTTATGCCAAGGCAATATGTCCGACAATAACTTCAATGATGCACACTCAAACCACGCGTAAAGGTATCAGCATATAAATCGATGCCGTCAACAGGCAATTGAATATGTATGAAATGTTGGCTTCATCAATGTGGCAACGGCAAAGCGCCAGCGCCAACAAAACATAATCACAAATGCAGCAGCGCCAAGCATGCCAAACAACATTTTAAGCAGCACCGCAGGCAAATAGGCTTTAATACTGTATTAGCCAGCCAGACATGCTTACCAACACCTTCCTTGCGTAGAACGTGTGATTACCAGCTGCTTTGTGCAATTACCGCCGCCTCTTATTGAGCTAATTTGCTTTAAATTCAGTTGAATTAATTAAAGTCGAACGCTGTTTTCTTGGTTGGGCGTCGGCTGCATGAAAATTGTCGACTCATGCCAATAACATTGAACGGAACAGAATGACTTGACACTGATTGCGGCGGACGCTTTTCGCAGCAGTTAAATAAATTTCATGCCTTCTAATAAGTTAACAGCAGAATAATAGCTTGTTTCCTGCATGAGTTGTCAATTATGATGGCAGCCAATCTGCGAAATACGAATAACAAAAAAGAAAGTTTGGAAAATTAAAGAAAAGAAGCGTAGTACTAGCGGAGGAAAACGCATTGTCATGACCGCCAATAAGTGGCGAACACACTTCCGCTGCCACCGGTACTACAACAACTTGCAGAACTTCCTTGCTTCGCGTGTTGGTGCACTTGTGCCGGATAAAAATGATTGATGATGATAGCGCCGGGACAATCAAACGAATTAAACACATCGTTTGGGCGGGCGGTGTGCTGGCGCTCGAAGCCAAGTTGAAGTAGGCGGTTTCTCATTGTAGTTAGTACACGAGCAGTCGAACAAAAAGCCATATTGAAAAAAAAAAACAAATGTTTAACTTCTTGTGGGCGTTAGTTAGCCCACGCACGCATTTAATTTCTTTGACTAACTACAAACAACGCTTAGGCTTCGCCGTGTACTGAAGCGGCATGAATGCTTGAGCTGTCAATCAAAATTGTCATTGTTTAGGCCAAGTGGCCAACTTTCAACGGAAAATATAAAGCTCGAACGAATCAAATCGAATCGAGCCTTTAAAGTACAACTTTAAATTAACAACAAAGCAGAAAAATAAAATAAAATCAAATACTTTGCTAAAATAATTTAGTAACCGAAAAAGCGGCAATGTTAATGACAGCTGCTTACCTCGGCTTTAGTGCTCGGCGCGGTATTAAGCAGCAAGTAATAGTTGTGGGCGGTACAGCTGTTTTAACGTAGATACTCCGACTCTATGCGCAGCAGTGTCTGGCATCATTTATTAATTACAAAGCTTAAAATTAATTACCCAGCTTAAAGTATTAAACACGCCTCGGCAACAGTTGCAAACGCGGCGCTTGCGGCAATGTTTTACAATATTGTTAATTTCGTTTATCCGGCGGAGTTTATATTTAATTTAAAACGTGTAATAAATAAATCGAAACGAGAAACGCTTTCAAAAGTTTGTTAATTGATTATGCGGCGAAGTTGTTGGCTCAAGTCACGTGGCCAAAGTTCGCTAATCACCGCGCGTATACCATTGTATATTGTACCACTCATTTATCTGACTAATCATACAACAAGCATTCATTCAAGCATTCATTCATTCATTCATTCATTCAGCTGTGCACTAATTGACGCTGAGCAAATGCGACTCTTTTAAATGAAAGTGACATGGCAAATCAAATACAAATTATTTCAATAACTTTTCGAATGTTTTTTTTTTCGCTCTATGTTTTGTATCCTTTCGGCCAACTAGCAAAGTCAACACACATCCACACAATCAAAAATAAACACTTCACTACAAATGAATTGTTTGGATAGGTGTTGGACTGTGTGAGTAGGTGTGTGTGTTTATATGGCATTAATCAACAAAACAGTACAAAATGTCAACAATGCAGTCAATCACGAAGCACTCAAACACACACACACCCACACACGCAAACGCCTCACAGAGTAAGGCAAACAATTTTCACATCGAAAAAAAAAAATATCAACACAAAGCCAGACGGACAGGCAGACAAAAAAGCCATAGTTAAGCGGTTCCAATTGGCAAATTGTGTGATTTATTTAACAACAAATAATAAACATATTTAGCGACTAAATTCGTCGGAATTCTGTTAACGCCTCGTTGAGAAAAAGATTGCCGATGCTTGAAAGGTAAAAAAACAGTAGAAAATTATTTAACTTCGTTGCAACCGCAGCGTAATACACTTCACACATTATTTTATTTATTTTTTTTTTTTTTTTGATAATTTGGTAAACAAATCCAGAGTATTTGAGATATTGTGCTGAAATGTATTCCAGATGTAGTGCACATCGATCTCGTTGATACGAGAGAGAATTCTTGAGAGCCACTTTTTCATGTCTTCAACTTATATCGTGCGGAAATTCTATTCAAATTTTGTTGGCATAAACCAAAAACTTAATAAAAAAGGTTGTTCTTCGAAAATCGGTTACTTCGATATGACCCATCTTCAAAAGATTGGGAATAAAACAGGACCAAAGAATGTAGAAGAACTATTCTGTACAGATCAACAGTACACCAAGTCCACTAAGAGTTTAAAAATCAGGAACAGTCATTTTATGTTCTATTTTATGTGGAAAGTTGACTGGACCGATCGACTGAACGTATCAAAAATGTCAGCACATAAACCCCCACCCCCCTCGAGCACAACTGGTGACGCTCTTGCTTATGCTATAGTCTTACAATATTTTTACACAGTTTGTAAGCATCCTAAGAAGTAGAGGAGTACATATTCTAGATCAGTATGATGAGAATTAAAAATTGGCTAAGGCATCTTTTTATGTTCTTCCGCTGAAGATATATAAGCATACAAATTGGCGTGTTTATGTATGAAATACTTTTTTATTTAATTAAATATTGGCTTTTCAATCGATTTGTTGGTTTCGCAAACTCGCTTCAAATTCATATATTATCGGACTGTGATATTTCTCGGCACTATTTCCACCTCAAAAATCGTCTCTACACTGATCCGAACGAGATCTCAAGCTGGGCTGCCATGCACTTTGAAAGAAGTAGATAGGAATTTTTATTTTGCGTTTGTTACAAACTTCGTGACACAATTTATATACTCACACATTTTACACTGTATATATACATGTTGTTGTTGTTGTTTTTTATTTTGCTATTCGTACACAAATTGTTGTTATTTTTTCACAGATTTTTAATTTGTTAAGCTGAAAAGTAAAAACTCAAACAGCAAAAAAAATACTCCGAAGCTTGTATCCAAAAGTGAAATTTCACATAGTTTGGTATACACCTCGCACACGGTGACAAAGCTGAGTACACCTTTCTGATTGTTGTTCATATATATATTTTTTGAGAGACCATTGCACATTGGGATGAAATGCCTTTATTTTGGCCACAACTAAAAAAGTTCGTGTTAATATATCAATAATGTTACAATTATTTCAAGCTAAGAAAAGTCCCTAGACATCGAAAATATTTAATTGGTATTTTATTGTGCAGCCCTTGTCTTCCACCAGCCCTTGAAAGTCAGCTGTTCTTGCCACGTGGTGCTTGCAAGCTTGCTGATTAGACAAGTTTCTTAACTTTGGCGTTCTCGTATTTTTAAACAGTTTGACCAATTAAAATACCTTAAAATGGAAAATGTTTCGCATGGTATGTAGAAAATATGTGTATAAGTGTTTAATTATATGTGCTTTTGTGTTGTCATGTTTTTAATGAAATACGTAAACAGTAGTTTTGTTGATTCTAACCTTAAAATATTTGTGTTTCGTGGAGCATATCTAGCAAGATACAACAGGATTCAAATAACAACTTATGTGGTAGTATGTGTTATTATGTGTATATTCAGATAGCATTTAATTAATTAGCGGGAATTGGCGGGGGGGTTAAATATTTCAATAGATGCGAGCAAGGTTGCTATTCGTCGAGGTGACTTACTAGAAGTTTGGCTGGATAAAAATCGCAATGTCAACGCTACTTTTGACTGGGTTTGCGTCGAAGTAATTCCAAATGATTTTTCGGAAAACGATTTGGAGGTGATTAAAAACAAAATAAAAAACTTTATTGTTCAAATTAAGAGACTGCTGAACAAAGCACACCGAAATATTCGTCGCTTCAAAGAAAATAATGCTAGCTGGCTTGCATCGGAGCTAGGAGATTGG
>JAWNNP010003808.1:0-15365 GCA_035044805.1 Leucophenga maculata | reverse complement strand
TAACAAGTAAGAAAATCACAGTCGGGCGTAACCGACTGTAAGAGGCCCTGTACCAGTGCAGGTCGCCTAACAAACACATTAAATGTTCCCCAAGCTTATGACCAAACACATGACCACTTCTCACTGCACGACTAAGTGCCTTTTAAACCATTCTTTTATTTATGAAACGAAAAGGGGGGTCGCTCAAATTCAATTGCTTATAAAATCGTCATTTATTATCCGATTTTAATGAACTTTTCGGATTTTTGCTAAGAAGGACGATATCTCTATACTGGCATACTTACTTTTTTTTGTGCCGAAGAAATTATTACCCTTGGGGGTGATTTTATGGGGAAGGGGGGGGAGAGGCAAGTTTTTAAAATAAACTTGTAAAATTCCGGAGCAGTCCTAGTCGAATGCAAAAAACACGAAGTCTCTATCTATTACCGTTTCCGAGATCCTTTCGTTCATACGGACGGCCGACGACGGACATGTCTATATCGACTCCTCTATCGCTCCTGACCATAATGGGGGTAACTTTGGGGGGTCTCCGACCATTATTTCTACCTGTTACATACAGTTTCGGAACTAAGCCAATCTCCATGCTTGCGCCGGAACTGCTTTAAATTGGCCTTGCAGTTTTTCCACATTGCGCTCAAGGTGTAGCAAAATTTTTTGCTTGTATGCACTAACATCTCTTCTTGACTTTCCAATTCCGCTCCTGGTATGGCCGCTTTAAAATAATTTAAAACAACATCCTCCTTTATAGCGTCGCCATGCAAAGACGGACAATCTTTGCCGGGATACCTAGTGCAGACAGGGCGTCGAAGAACTTCGCTCTTATCGGCGTGTCGAAAGCGGCTTTGTAATCGACAAATAGGTGGTGAGTGTCTTTGTTGAACTCACGGGTCTTTTCCAAGATTTGGCGTAATGTGAATATTTGGTCACTGGTCGACCTTTTTGGTCTGAAGCCACACATATCGTCCTATCAGTGAGTCGGTATATGGCTTCAGCCTATTACACAATACGCCCGACAGAGTCTTATATCCAATGGAAAGGAGACTTATTCCGCGGTAATTGGCGCAAACAGCGGGGTCTCCTTTCTTAAAGATAGGACAGAGAACACTGAGATTCCAGGCATTGGGTATGCGTTCATCGGACCATATCTTGCATAAAAGCTGGTGCATACTCCTAACCAACTCTTCGCCGCCGGTCTTAAATAACTCAGCTGGCAGCCCATCAGAGCCTGCCGCTTTTGTTTTTTTTCAGCTTTTTAGGCCCTGTACCGAAGGTACAAGAGCCTATTGGGTTTGTGCAAATGTATGTAACAGGTAGAAATAATGGTCGGAGACCCCCCAAAGTTACCCCCATTATGGTCAGGAGTGATAGAGGAGTCGATATAGCCATGTCCGTCTGTCCGTCTGGCCGTCCGTATGAACGAAAGGATCTCGGAAACGGTAATAGATAGAGACTTCGTGTTTTTTGCATTCGACTAGGACTGCTCCGGAATTTTACAAGTTTATTTTGAAATCTTGCCCCTCCCCCTTCCCCATAAAATCACCCCCAAGGCTAAAAATTTCCTCGGCACAAAAAAGTAAGTATGCCAGTATAAAGATATCGTCTTTCTAAGCCAAAATCCAAAAAGTTCATCAAAATCGGATAATAAATGACGATTTTATAAGCAATTGAATTTGAGCGACCCCCCTTTTCGTTTCATACATAAAAAAATGTTTTATAAGGCACTTAGTGGTGCAGTGAGAAGTGGTCATGTGTTTGGTCATAAGTTAGGGGAACATTTAGTGTGTTTGTTAGGCGACCTGTGCTGGTACAGGGCCTCTTACAGTCGGTTACGCCCGACTGTGATTTTCTTACTTGTTAATAACTGAATTGACCTCGTAATAGTCCGGTGGCTCTACAATAGTGCCATCATTAACTGGTGGTTCCGGTGTCATTTCTCTTTCGGCGGTATTGTGCGCTTCATCGCCGAGTAGGTTGTAGAAATGAATCCTCCATAATCTCAGTGATTCATGTTCATCCGTTAGCAGACTTCCATTCGCATCCTTACAGAAAGTTACTCCGGGCTTAAAACCTTCAGTCAGACGCTTGACCTTTTGGTAGAATTTTCGAGCTTCATTTCTGTTACGTAACATCTCAACATCCTCAAACTCCCGCCTTTCTTGCTCCTTTTTCTTGCGTCTGAAAAGGCGTTTCTCCTCTCTCCGTTTCTCTCGATATCGCTCTCTAACAGATCGCGTTGCTCCCGTGAACAGGTGTGAACCTAGAGACGAGGCCACGTAGTTTCCTACTCACCACGAAACCACATCCAAATTCGTGATTACTCGCATGGCAGCTGTAGTAGATGTCACAGGATGCTTTTTTTGAGCAACCCTGCCCTATCCATCGGATTTCTTGGATTGCGGTGATGTCAGCCTTGCATTTTTCGAGGACATCAGCCAGCTGGATACTTGCACCATCCCAATTAAGGGTGCGGACATTCCGGGTGCATATCCTCAAATCATTATCCTTGTAGCGTTTGCGGGGATCGTCAACATTCAATTCCTTCCGAGGCTTTCCTTTAGTTTTCATTGGGGGGTTTTTTTTTAAAGTGGCGGGTCCCAAGCCCAGCGCACCAACCCCTTTTTAAAGGAGAGGGGGGCCCCTTCGCCTTCTCACGTTAGCTCACCTCTGAACGGATGTTCAGAGGCTACCCAGGAGATACGTGTCCTAACGAACTTGTGAGTTGCTTGGACCGTTTGACACAAGAATCATTGTTGGCCATTCCCAGGTGTATGGCAGTCAACAACTTTCCACACAATGTGCACTTGAGCAAACGAATCCCAATCCAAGGTGACTGGGCTTGGAAAGATGCAGATGACAATAGCTGTGAAATATCACCTCTTAAGCCAAGCAACAAGCAATCATGCAACATGGTCGAATATACAGAGGATATTTTTTTCGAAAGACTGAATGGAAGAAATCGATGGCTGTTCAAACTTTTTCAGAACACGGCAGCTCATATAACATGCGGAAACTACCAGGAAGTCGTAGTATTGTCAAGCCAGGGCATAATGGATTTACCTGCTGGATGCTCAATAAGGATAGCTAAAACTACTATTATAACACCTCAAAAGATTACATCGACAAATGCTGCAAATTACTGGCTGTCACATTTTATGGCCAAGTGCAGGGACTTAATTTGTGATCGACATCGGTTTTAATAGCTTTTGTCCGCGTTGGTTTAATAGTTTCTGCTACGCGTCTTTTTACATTATAAATAGTTTAGATTACGCTGAGTCCTACAAACTCAGCGATAGCAATTAAATAGTTTAAGAATAGAATAAGTTTTATGAATAAAAAGGGAGCCACTCGCTAGAGCGGCTGAGTAGTTAATGAACACTCAAAATATACGCGTCGATTATTTGCGCATGATAAATGTATCTCGTATCTACAGAGCTCTACAAGGTTTTAGCGATTCTGGTTATATTGTGTAAATATTGAGGAAGACTGCTGACTGGAATATAACATGTATGTATGGATGGATAAATGTATGAACGGATGTATGTTCCTCTCTTACGGGTAAACCGCTTAACCAATTGTTATGAAATTTAATATAGAGATAGATGGGACGGTGGAAAAGAACATAGGCTACGTTTTAACAAAATTGGAGGAGACGTTGCACCACCCCCATATAAGATATAATCAAAATTTGTCATATCTTTGCATCCATATAATGTACAGAGATAAAATTTGGTATACATGTTAAAAGGATCAGAAGTCAACCTGTTAAGTTTAGTCAAAATCGGAGGGGCCGATACCCCACCCCCATATAAGCGTTATTCAAATTTTGTCATATCTTTGCATCCATTTAAGGTACAGAGATGAAATTTCTTATACCTGTTAAGAGGATCAGTAGAAGTCAACCTGTAAAGTTTGGTCAAAATCGAAGGGGCGATAATACACCTCCTATAGATTCTAAACTAAGGCAAAAACAAAAAATGTAATTAGTTATGCTACTTTGTATCGAACACGGACGAAGTTGCGGGTAAAACAAGTAACACATAAAGCCATCAAAACATAAAATCGTTTTGCTCAAGGCTCAAATGTATAGACAGCGCCTTGGACTATGAGATTTCTTCAAAACGCAGATTTTTCGACATAGTATATATTCCACTAGATCCAGAAGTTGCAAATTTGATTATTTAACAGTATCGATTCTCGAATAAGCATTTCACAACACAGATTCAAAGAGCTATATCTTATCGCGCTGATAACAATTTAACTCCAAACGAAAATAAGGCTTAATGATGCAAAGTATTCGATTGATGATAAAAAATGTCCACTAAACACAAATGAAGGAGAAAAGAGGATTTTAGGAATGATACCGTCTATAACATATTGTTAGTAAGTTGATCGACACCCGTGCTGTAACCTTGAATGTATCGAGCATTCCGAGAAGAATCAATATCAAACAGCCGAAACTGATACTTAGGTGGCCTTCAATCCTCGTTTGGCGGCATGCGGAGAATCTTTCTCTCAAGGACGAAATGGCGTTGGAAGCCATTTCTTCTGTGTTAATCACGGTTCATGCCTTTACGCCATACAGTAGGATCGGGAATATTAGCGTGTTATAGATCTTTATTTTAGTCTTTCTAGAAAGGGCTTTACTTTTGATTTGCTTGCTCAGCCCAAAATAGCATCTGTTTGCAAGCGTGATTTTTCGCCTGATCTTCTGCTTACGTTGTTGCTGGTCATTTTGGATTCGAAATAGAAGAAGCTATCTGCAAATTTGAAGTTGAATTTCTCTATCGTCTCTGACCGTCATTAATTCGCTGTGTAGTAGATCGCGCTGCTCCCGACTGCAGAGTTCACTGATAGGAGTCGTTTTTCTTCTCCGTCGTACGTCGTACACTATTTATGGAGTATTTGATATGTTTGCACTGCTCATTTCAGAGATTTCCCAGAACAGTTGGAATAGTGTGTTTGAGATCGTTTCGGCGGTTCTTACGGCATGCACCTCGCTGAACCTAGTGTGTTCCAACACGCACAATGCGTGCATTCCGTCAATCACAACATGATCAATTTTGTTTCGTATAATTTGATCGCGACTTAGCCATGTAGACTTGTAAATGTTGAGGCGTTCAAATAATTACCATGTTCCGACCTGCAGCGAAATCGATTTGCTCTCTTCATTATTGGAGATAGTGCGGGCATTACCGGTAGACGGTTGACGTCCATATAAGTAAGTAAATAAAATAGCTCGAGCAAAAAGGTTGCAGACGTGGAAATAGGAAATATCCGGACTAATTGGTCGAACACACTGCGTTATCAAAAATTGTTTGGAGAATTAGTAATCCCAAACGGAGTTCTGTGCGATAGTCAGAGTGGAATAATTTTCAAAAAAGTGATCATTTTAACACCATCGTGTAACAAACTGTCTATACTTAGCAGCACCCCAATTTCCCATATGACCGTGTGGTGTACCTTAAACAGGTCGAAACACATAGTCAGAGGTGTTATGAAAAGAGATGACACTTTGCTACTTCTGCATAAAGCAACTCGGGTCCAATTTGCTTGGAAAACTTGGACATTTCCTTGGACTCCGTCAATACTTTTTGACACTTCAAACGGAATGTGTTGAAAGGACGTCTTTTTCTTTTTCTGGCGAAAATAAGTTTAATTTGGATGGTTTCGAAGGATTTCGACACTGTTTGAGGGAACTGCTAATATTATCTAAGTAACATTTTTGTAGAGAATTCGTATTGGTGTGGAAGGTTGTTCAAGATCTCGTCCAGAATGAAAGTTCTCAATATGTGGACGTTTTGGATCGTAGTCTGCTCCCATTTTTAACAGACGCGAAGTGAAGAAAAGAGTTTTGAGGTGGAAAAGGATGTCCCATTTTTGACGTACAAAGTTTTAATCTTATTAAAGTTGATCAAAAACAGTTAGTGTCGTATAAAAATGTTACTCTTTAAAAATAAAAATTTAGCTCAAAGTTTGCGGCTTGATACAGGCTCAAAAAAAAATAAAAAATCTAATTTGTTTTCATATTTTTTTTTTTATAAATTTTTAGTTATACATACAAGTATATGGCATTTTCAATAAAACTAAATAAAAACACAATTTTTGATTTTCAAAGGTCTTAGCAATTAGTAGGTTAAGAGAATTTGAAAGGGAGTTGATATTTTCAGAAAATAATTTAGTTCTTTTATCACCAACTAGCTTTTACCCGCGACTTCGTCCGCGGATCTTCCGATAAAAAGTAACATATCTAATTACTTTTCTTATTTTGCCTCATTTGTGCAACTATATTCCTCTAACTGTGACCAAACTTAACCCGTTTACTTTTCATGATCCTCTTAACATGTATACCAAATTTCATCTCTGTACCTTTAATGTTTGCAAATTTATGACAAATTTTGATTATAGCTAATAGGGGTGGTGGTGATTGTCGCTTAAATGGGGGGAGGGGCAACGCCCCCTCCGATTTTGTCAAAACGTAGACTATGTTGTTTTCCATCATCCCAATTATCTCTATACCAAAATTCAGACGAATTGGTTGAGCGGTTTAGCCGTAAGAGAGGAACATCCATACATACAGACAAACGTTCGCATTTAAAATATTAAAAGGATGGGATTATCTTGGACTCGAGGGATGCGACGTCTACTGGGATAGTAGATACGGTGGAGTTTTAAGTAAGACAGAGTTTCTAGCGTCCATACAGCTTGGTTGAGTATGTGGAGTCTTCCATAATATCTGCATAGAATTGGTTGAGGAATACATGGTCGAACCGATTGTTTTTGGTAGCCTATCAAGATGTCAGCATGAAGATTTGTCGTTGTCGTTTCAACCAGTTTATCGTTCTTTAAAAAAAATTGTGTTTGCAGCCACAAACATTTTGGATGCATTATTATATCGCAATAGCTGTTTTATTACTTCTGTTTGATGACATTGACAACAATTGAGTTGTTGAGGGAGGTAATTGTGGTAAATTTAGAAGTTAAAATAATTTTTTTTTTTTTTTTGATTTAAAGAGTAAGGTTTTATTTCGCAAAAATTTACATTCATCTATATCCTATAGGTCCAAAGGAAATTGAGAAAATGTTAATTTTTGTCTGTTGTGTTTGTTGTTGTTTTGCATTTGTATGAATGTCAGGTGGATCAACCATGATTATTGTTTTGTTTCTATTATTATCCGTAACAGTTAAATACTTTTGTGGTGAATTTTAAATGTTCAACTTTGAAACGAAAATTAGATTTTTACCTAAAATATACTCTGGTGCATCCTTGTATCATGCAGAGCTCATTGCTCTGCTGCAGAAGTTAATATATTTCTACTTTTTAATGTTTTTGTACGAGTAGAGGAAAGAAAATTTGAAACCAGGATTCATTTCGTTATCAGTTACTTGGTAAATTCATGATTACCGAGAAAAGACCAAACTGAGGTACGCTTTGAATTGACTCTAAAGAAAAAGCCTGGACAGTTTGGCTGTCTATAAGGAACATACATAAATATTTATATAGACACAATACTCATTATGACAATAGTTTTACTGTGTACAAATTTAAAACAAATATGATTACGTATTATAAGAATAATAAATAGTAAAAAATTATTTTTTATAAATATTACTCATAATCAATCAGCTACCGTCATTAATTTACTTTATTAATTTATTTGAATACAACTGTAATAATATAATTTTTTTGTTTATATGTTTTTAGATCCATGAAGTCTCCAATTCCTGAACTGTCTTCTATTGTAGATAATAAAGTTATAACCACATGTTTTAGAGATCCAAAATATAATGATGACTTTGTTTTCCCAGCAGTAAGACTGGCCAAAGCTGTTGATCCTCCACAGGTTCTATCGGGTAATTCGCAGGGTAATCAGAAATCTGCTATAGGTAAGTATTTTTTGCTACTTATTAATTATGATAAATTGGGTTGAAACAAGCGAAAATGTTAATAACGGTCGAAACAAAGATGTGTAAGAAACCTCAAATAGCAAAAGTAAGTAAACTCAGTTGAATATAGATGCAGTTTTTACTTGAGATATGTTTAGTTGTTTGGAAACTAAGACGGTCTTACTGCCTCTTCATTTAAATAATATTCAATAAAACGAACAGACCCTTTATAAGTATTAACCCCAGTGGTCAAAATTTAGCTAAATTTGGTGTATCTTACATGAATCCAAACATTCCACGTAGGTTCATATCGGACCACTAGCATCCATATAATTTTGATGCTTTGTAACATAAAAAGGCGGAGGAATTTTATCATACATATACCATATGATATTTGTTACAATAGAAGTGCAAGTGAAATGAGAATTAAACCACTAGAAATGGCTACGAATATATCAAAAAAAGTCACTCAAAATGAAATATGATAAGAAAAAGATTTTCAAATATCTATCCAACTATACCTACCCTAATATATTCGATTAAAAAAGAAGAAGAAGAAAAATTAAAAATGCCCGAAGGCCTAAAAATGAAAAAAAAAAAAAAAAATTATTTGACTATTTTTCTAAGTTAATTAAAAAATTAATTAAAAGGGCATTAAATTACCTTTCATAATTCATTTTAGAAGTTAAAATCGCTTTAATAGAAAAAAAGTTATGAGCTTTTGAATTTATCGATGTAGCCACTACCAAAAAAAAGTTCGGGCAGTTCAGGAATAATGCCCCATATATAAATATGTACAGTATATGTATATCCGGTTTAACGAACCATTAAATGTTGGTCCAGCTCGTTATATCGGAAAAATCAGTATTTCCTGTTAGTACTCAACTAAGCACTCAGTTTTGTTAAGATGTATACATTTAAAGTACTGATTTATGTTTACAGAAATTGTATTGTTTTTTAAATAAAAATAAACAATTTTAGGTTATATCTTATTTATATGTAAATAGAAACATATGTTGGTTTTCGGCCTAAACTTAGTTCCTTGTATGGTGCTTCATACTGCAATTCCTTTAAAACTATAGATTTTACTGCATCAATTTTATTTTGTTACGCCCATTTAATACAGGTTTTAAAATGCTTTATTACATCGCTGTCTTTAATTTTGGTCTCATCCAATTCGTTTGAGCTATCTTTATCACTCTCATCACTATTTTCGCTATCATCATCGCCTGTAGCTTCTTCACATTTGTCGTTTTCTTCTACCCTGCTTTTTTAAATCGTCCGATGTTATATGTGTATTTTACGTTAAAGCTAGGAATATTAAATTTAAAAGTTGTGCTCTTTCCACTGTTATATCTAGATGTGCATCTCGGCGCAATAAAGTAGCCAATGGAAAGTCATCTTTCAAAGACTTCTATTTTGTTTTTTAAATTTTATTTCAACACTTGTTTTATCCCCTAACTTAGTGTCTTAAGGTTTTTCCCATTTCCTTACTCAATTAAATATTCATTGTTAATGTATAATTTTAAAATAGGCAAACTAATATATTTCAGTTGTAAAGTTAGCGATTAAGCACTAAACTCTGTAAATATGTATCTTTTTACAGTAAATTTGTAAGAAATTGTCATATTCGGGTAATAAAGAATGAAATGAAATTTCGACACTTTGCCAAAGTTTTGAGACTGATTTACACGCAAGAGCTACATTTTACACTGTTTCATATGAGGTGCTCGGTATGAAAAAATGAGTAAAATCTAGCTGTTCGCTTTTGTTGTCATCATTCGTTCTTTGATAACGAACATGTCTCCACAGATTTGTCTCACAACTTAATACGAGGTTTGCTACATATATTTCTTGCCTAACCATGAACACGGTAAATTATAAATAAAAATCGGTTTATTGTTTTTTAAAATATTTACCATTAAGATCGATACACTTTTTTTTTCATTCGCCCGAACCAGACGGTCGACTGCTGTTTTGTTTCCACGTTTTCGACACCTGTCTCGATTGAGTAGACGGCTTTTGACGCACCTCGCACGAATTTCTTCAGCAATTGCTTGCACCAATCGACAAGATTGTCAAATTATGCGGTATCCAACGTGAACAAACCTCTCTGACTACCAAATGTTCATGTAAAATTGTATGTATGCTAGTCATACTAATGCCCAGGGATGCCTCGATCTCACAGTATGTCACATGACGATCCTGCTTTATCAGTTCACACACAGCATGAATGCTTTCTGGCACAACGACCGACTTTGGACGACCTTCACAAAATTCGTCAGTGAGCGAACTGTGGCCACGATTGAATTCATTGTTTTTCACAGTGGCCAAGGATGAAGCTTCATCACGAAAAGTTGGTTTAAGTTGATTGGTGCACTCTTGTCTTAATAATCCACGTCGAAAATCGTAATAAATCATCGCTCAAAAATGTTCATGGTTTAATTCCATTTTTTGGCCGAAATGAATTGTTTAAGAGCCTGTAAAGAAACTAAATTGCGCTCGTACGTCAAAGTGGGGTGTGCGTAAAACCCGTCTAAGCTAAGAATTTAAAGCCATGCTGCTGTCCAGCCATAGCACCTAGGGACCGAGAACACCTTCGTGTTTCCACACTTATACGCAAGAAGTCTTACTCAGTTGCTTGAAGCCTTCACTGCGGAAGGGTCACGTAGCTTTGCGCAATAAATTTTATACACTGTGCAGATAATAATTGTAGATTCGTAGTAGTTTTATATGTAAATAATACAAAAAATTCTGCAAACGCAGATTTGTCTTAAAACTGCCCACGATTCCAAATTTTCCTTTCCTAGCTGATCCATTTTTTCGAAATAACCATATATATGCCATTTTTTAAGTAAAACTAAAGGATTCAAGCATTTATTTCTATTAACACACACACAGACACATGTATATTATTTAATATAAAATACAAAATCTTTATTATTAATTATTAATTATTTTATTAATGTTATAAGAATACACATACAATATGTAATTTATCCAATTAACGCTTACATTCGTCTAAGTCATAGACAATCCTAAAAGTACAGAAGGAATATGGATGACGTAATACGTTTTGCTAACATAAACACATTGATCTAGTATCTGGTTACACATGTATATATATTATAAATGGTACCCAATATTTATAATCTACGGTCAATTCTAAGATGTTTTCACCAAGAAGCCATAGTTCCAGGTCCGCACTTTTTCAGTTGAAAAAATTATTATTTTGAATTTTTCAAAATTGGTAACAACACTCTTGTTAGGACCAGGACTTTTAAAAATTCTA
Organism: Leucophenga maculata; assembly: GCA_035044805.1. NCBI lineage: Eukaryota > Metazoa > Arthropoda > Insecta > Diptera > Drosophilidae > Leucophenga > Leucophenga maculata. The sequence goes on along the minus strand of JAWNNP010003808.1, from coordinate 4,189 downwards.
TAGAATCAAAGGACAATAATTTTCGTCGTTGCAAGACCAACATTTTTTCTTTATAACTCAAACATAAAAATTAATTCAAAAATTCATTTCAAACCTAAAGAACTAGTTCATTTTGTATGCTTAACCTTACTCAAGTTCTTTGTTAATACATCGGATATCATGTTATCTGTGGGAACGTACTTTATATCAATAACTTTGTTCTTGTACACTTCCCTTACAAAGTGATATTTGATTTCAATATGTTCGCTGCGAGAATGAAACTTATTTTCTTTGGCAAGGTAACTCGCACTTTGGTTGTCGCTGTACATCATCAGTGTTGGCATCGGCCCGAAACCCATTTCGTCGATCAGCTTTCTCACATACACCGCCTCTTTGGTTGCTGTAGAAAGTACCACATATTCCGTACTTCGGTACTGCTTAGGGCGACTATGTTCTGCTTCTTTGACTCCCATGAAAATTCTGCTCCAGCCATGAAGAATGCCTAGCCAATAAATGATTTACGATCGTTGCCATCTTTAGCTCAGTCTGCGTCGACAAAGCAATGGGCAGGTACACCTGTTTTATTGTAGTGTAAGCGCATATTAGAGGTACCCTTCAGATATGTTAAAACGCGCTTAGCAGCAACTTCGTGCTCTTTGTGAGGATCTGCACACTTAAGCTACCGAGCCAATTAAGCTACCGAGTGCATTATATCCGGCCGCGATCACACCTGGTCTGGTAACCAGCTTCCAGTGGAGTAGCGTATGCCTTGCAGTCTTCCATGCCATGTTCACTCAACAAGCCTTCGATGTTCTGCTTATGGCCAATAGAAACGCCACCAGTTTCGCCATCTCTTTCAATTTTCATGCCTAGGAAATGCTGCAGTTTTCCGCCGACGACATCTACTTTACTAGCTACAAGCTGCTTTGTGGGGCTGATGTCCTCCTCTCGGGTACATGCAAGTATTAAATCGTCAACATACACAACAATTATATTTAAATACCCGTTAATTTTGCCAGTGTAAATACATGGTTCACTAGCGCAAGGAACAAAACCGATTTTAAGGAGAATGCTTTCCAGTTTATGGTTCCATTCACTGCCACTTTGCTTCAAACCGTACAAAGACTTTTGCAGTTTCAGCACTCGCTTGGGATGATCTGCATCAACAAACTCTTCTGGTAGCCGCATGTATACGACGTCATGAAGATCACTATTCAGGTATACCACTGAGACGTCCATCTGGTGCAAGTGCATCTCATGCTCGACAGCCAATGCTATCACCAACCTGATTGAGGAGTGTGTGGCACCGTGAGTTGTCTTTTAATGCCATTACTTGAAAAGAAATTTTCGAACACGCCGTTTAGGTATTCACGCCCGTTATCGCTTCGTATTGCTTTGATGCTTTTACCGGTCTGTTTTTCGGCCAACAATTTGAATTCATTAAATTTCGCGAAAATTTCGTCTTTTGTTTTCAACGTGTAAACCGTTACATAACGCGTTTTATCGTCTATAAAGGTTGCGAAATACCGCGCACCACCTTGTGACACCGTGCTAATAGGTCCACAAATGTCAGTATGGATTAAATAGAAAACTTCTTTTGAGCGATTTTCAGACACTTTCGGAAATTTGTTTTCGCTTTTTTTTTTTTAGCTTTTTGCGCAAATCCATCTATGTTACACGCACTGGCACGTAAACTATAGACCATGTCTTTTGTAATCATTGTATTTATGCTATTAAAATTCAAATGCCCGACTGATTTACACTTGCGTTTGCTGCAAACACTCTTTTGTTGTTATTTTCAAACAAAAACAAGTCATCGCTTTTCTTTACAGTTATTAAAATGCTCCCGTCACTGTTTTTAATGCAAGCTTTGTATTTGTCAAAACGCACTTCAAAATCTTTTTCAGTTGCTTTGGACACTGATAAAAAATTATATTGCAAGTTCTGTACATAGAACACGTCAACCAAATCGATCGGGTTATTTCGAGTATAACCGTACAGTACCGTAACCTTGCGACTCAATATAATTATTGCCTGACAGTTTTATTTTTTCTTTGTTCTCACGAAAAATTGTAAACAATGTTTTGTCTGTGCACAAATGCGCCGTAGCACCGCTGTCCAAGCACCATGCACTTTTTGCCGATTTGTTGTTTTCAGTATTAACGAACACAGAGAATGACTTTGCACTTTTCTGGCTTTCGATCGATTTCGCTATTCTCTTTTGTCTTACACTTTGCTGCGATGTGCCCGCGACATCCGCACGACCAGCATTCAATTCGCCCCCTTTTTCGATTTATTCTTATTACCGCTATTCGGACGCGACGTGAACATTTTTTGCTAAGTCCGAAAAATGATTTAAATGTTTGTGTATTACATATTTTACCATACAATAACTGTCTAAACAAATGTACTTGCCGCGCCGGACCAGAAGGCACATGGATCCGTGCCAATTTTAGCCAAGCCTCACTTGATGTTTTGCAGTGCTTTATGTGGTTAATTTGCGATGGTTTCATGCACAATATTATACTCGCCTTTTCATCTTTGTTATCAAACAAAGCATTTTGCTCAACCGTGTCGGACTCATTTCACACTAAACGACAGCAAGTTACCGACCACAGATCAGAGTGGATTAACAGACTTTTCATCTGTATTGACCACGCACTATAGTTTTCGGTATCTAGTTTCTCAATTGCGAGTTGGGAACTCATTTTTAACCGCTTTGTTAATTACTACCGCTTATTATCAATTTTGAGTCATTTAATAGTCTTTTCGTTTTTCGCACTCTTCAGCAATTTTATTTTGATTGCCTGTCTGGGCCCATAACCTGTTGGTTGCAGAGTTTATTAACGACTAAAAATGAAGAACAATGTAAATGCGTGCATTGAGCTGCGAACTAAAGCATAAAGGAAACAAAAAGAATGTCCGTTTTCTTGGGACGAACTTTTGTACATTATCAGAGAGCTGCAACGGTTAAAGCATGCTCGCTCACAATCGAGTTTTGACTCGAACTCGTTGTGATTATACAATTTAGGTTAAGTGATCGGAATGATCGTTTGAGAATAAACTCAAAGCGAACGATCGGTTACAATCACAACTTGCAAACTTATACATGTTCGTTCGTTTATGATTGTGAGATTTTGCCGACGACCCAGCAATGATCGAACATTTGACTCATAATCATACATGCATGATCGAAATACCTGCTAAAGTCGCTCATAAAGCGAGCGAAGTTTCCTTGCATTTGTACAAAAATTGACACGCATTTTATTTAGGCAGTTATTGTAATTTCTCATATGCATACATACATAAGTGTACACAGAAAACTGGAAAGTAAAAGTTGAAGTGTTTAAGTTTTTATTTTATTAAGTTATTTAATCTCATTTACTTAACTGAAGAAAATTAATAAATATGTTTTCTTTTAATTTTGAGTCCTAAATTTGAAAATACGAACATACACCCACGCATACATACAGTGGGCGATTACGTAGTAATAAAAAATTTTGATTGCAGCATAGGAGTAGCTAAAAAATTTTTACCGAAATACAAAGGGCCGTACAAAGTAACGAAAATTTTAGAAAATGATAGGTATCTAATCGAAGACGTTGAAGGCTTTCAACAAACACAAGTTCCATACAAAGGCATTTGGGCTACACAGAACATTAAGCACTGGTTTAAAGGAGAAAATACTGAAAACGATAGTAATTCAAAAATTATATCGAAAAATGTTGAGAATAAAAATAAAGATACAAAAAATACTGAAAAATTAAGAAAAGATTATGTAATCGTAAAAAGTAAAGATAAGAGTAAACAATGTTATGAAACTCAAAATAGAGAGAATCAAAGATATAATTTAAGAAGTAATGTTAAAAAATAAAATTTAGTAACAACGGATGAATCAGGTGATTCATTTTGTCAGGACGGCCGAATTGTAGTATGTAAGCATTAGTATGTAGATATAACTAGCATGTAAATAACAATGTGCAATATAGAATATAAGTAACGGCCAAACTGTCTTAAGTATTAGTTAGAAGTATATGTGTATTATGTTCTCAATATTATCTCTGTGTGTGTGCATATGTGAGAGCACGTTTGCTGACCGCTCTCACATAGCTAAACAAAGAAGGAAGAGTCAGTATTAAAATGATTGTTCGAAGGTACAGACGTCGTTTTTATTAACTCCGCTCACTATAGTGTTTTCTCCGCTCCCCTA